>JAGFPH010012207.1:18074-31229 GCA_018207615.1 Philaenus spumarius | reverse complement strand
CCGAGGTGCGCCTATAGAATAAGCTAATGACGTAGGACAATTCATTACACTTATAAACCCAACTCAAATACATTTAGTGCGTCGAGGTGCGCCTATAGAATAAGCCTATGACGTAGAACAATCTGTTACACTTATATACCCAACTCAAATACATTTAGTGCGCCGAGGTGCGTCTATATAATAAGCTTATGACGTAGAACAATCTGTTACACTTATAAATAGATCTTATATAATTGACAGGGGACATCGATAATGACGTTTCAAAAGAAAGGTTATGACATTTAAAAACAACAATAATAGATTTGTCAAAAGATCTATAATTAAGTTTGTGCTAAATTTCTACCGAGTTAATTATAATATTTATAATCATAAATGTTCTGGGAATAAACAACACGATCGTAAAATAAATGGGTCGAGGTGATACGGATTTTTAAAACACAAATATGTTGATAGTGAAATATTTCTAAACACAGAACTACATTAAAAGAATCTAACCGTATCCTGAAGATGGGCGAGTTACCAAAACTAGTAAAATCTTATAAATACTAAGCTTGGCTAGTGATATGATTTATTCATGTACTTCTTCATAGAATATAACTTGAACACAGAGTCTCACAAGTGTCACAAATAATGTTAATTACTCAAACTCGTTTCAACGTCAATGAATCTTCAGTGATGGACCACATTAATCAGACTGTACTTAATAGTGTGCTGTTATTATTCAGTTATAGTTGTAACTCTGAAGCTAATTCTAGTTTTATTCTATCAATTACTAGCATCTTAAACGCACAACAAATTAAAATGTATAAATGATTAGAAAAACGTAGGAATAACGGTAATTGTAGTACTATTATAAACATCACTATCAATTATGCATAGTCTTTGTTTGAAATTTAAATAATGCCAGCATTTCGAAAAAGCAATATTGTCAAAAATCGGCAGTTCTTTTATTGTTTTAAATAGGCTATGTAAAAGGTTATATTCGCTCATTACAGTGACACCCGGTCGAAATATGTGTGTGACAAAATACCGTAAGATTTAAATAGCTAATAACTGCGAGACTATAATAGACATTGTTGTTTCTTCAATGCTTGTAATTATAATAATGTAATATTAACTGTCAATTTTATTTAAAGTAATGTAACATCGTCAAATTAAGAGTAACGAGACACAGTTAATGGCGAGGTAATTGTTCACGTGTCCGTCCAAGCTATAATAACCAAGCTTCTATGAATCAAACCAGGTAACATGCTTTTCAGATGCCATTGAATTTGCCATATATATGTGCGTATAATGTGCTAATAAGTTAAAATAAACAAAATCATTTCAGTTAAATTATCATTTCACAAAGTTATACCAAACCTTAAAATAACTCTTTTATATTTTAGTTAAACTTTTGACAAAGTTCCATTTAATTCTGTGTTAATTGTTTACACTGTATATAAAAACAGGTAATTTGACTACTAGCATAATATCTTATAATTCAGCCAATTTTTAAACTCAAACCATTTCAAGCACTTTCAATATGCCAGCTGCTGTGTTGACATATCAGTCTAACTGCAGAAAATAATTAATTGTCTTAACACGTGCAACTAGACACATGTACTCATTATATTGAACTAGTAAACCCCCCTGAAAAATCACAGGCAGATTAATTAAATACACATCAGAAGTACATAATTGAAAAAAAATACTATTTAAAATCAACAGACTTTATCTACCTACTGTATGTTGACGGGGATTTTTAACTCGGTAAATGAGTACGATTAAAAGGATTATATAACTAACTGTAGGCTTATTTGTAAAGATTTTGTATTTATATTCATTATTATAATATGAATAATAATATTGTCTTTTGATAATAATATTATCTAGATATTATCTTTTAATTGCTTCCTAACTTAATATCGATCAAATGATTTATAAGTTACTTTAATATTATAATGAAGAAATGAATAATGAAATATGTTATACGAAGATGTATGAATGTTTTCGAAGTTTAACGAGGGTATCTCTTCTTTAAACTTGTATAAATGAATATAGACAACAAAAGGTTGTAATTATATTCATAGTATAACCTCAAAGCAAATCTTATAACGTATTATAGGCTACATTAGTTCTTTAACACATATTTTTTAAGAACTTCGTAAGGCTTATATTGATTGAAGTTGTAAACATAACCCCAAAGTATAAAATACGATAAGTTTTGTTTAATAATTACAGATGAGAGGTGAAATCAGCTGTTATATTATATTGTTACTAACGTACGTAACTATGTACGGACGTACATTCGCTTTTATAGGAGTTGATATCAAATTGTTAAGATTCTTAAATCTTCTCTGAAAGGTTAAGTGGTCAAACTATCCTAGTAAAATTTAATTCGTATTTATAAAAATTATTGCATTTCAATTTCAAAGCATTATTTCATGACACAATTATGTAAGAAAGTCAATAATTATCATTAAGTCAGTATTTATTTTATCTTAATAGATCTAATCTGGTTCAACAACCTGATGTAACTACTTCAAACTACAACAAGTGTAGTTTTCATCCATATTTATTCACTATTTAAAATTAAAATCAATAGACGGTTAACAACTACAACTTCAATTATGGGTGTATTTTACTGAATTTATGTATTTTTTTATCTTCATTTTGTGTTAAAATAACTTGTGATTGCTTTAAAATAACTTGTAAAATGCCATGGTATTTGATCAGTTGAAAAATCCAAAGGGTTAACCAAAAATGTTAATAATTAAATTTTAAATTATTATGTCTTCCGTAACATGCAAATTTTTGTCACACAGTCCTTATGGGACTAAATCTTTGAAATTCTATATAATAAACATATATTTTTAAAATTTGATAGAAAATTATTTTTTAATATTTATTAATTGCTTTATTTTTATTTTATTTTTTTACACTCTTTCAAATTTTAGCCAAGGGTAAATTAATTTAAAATTTAAGATGATACTAATGATAACAGATATCATTAGTAAAAAAAAACCTTTAATTAACTTGTAAAACATTTATAATTTATAAAAAACAAATTTTGTATCAATACATATTTTTGAATATCTCAAATTGTTTCATCATTTTTTCTTAATTTATAAATTGTAAAACCTGTATTGAATGAATACTTTCTTTAGTGTCAAATATTATATTTTTCGACATATATCTGAAAAGCTAAGTAAGTGATTGGCGTTATTATTATTTTATTTTTTTATTTTTTATTGATATAATATGTACTCTCTTGAACCGTAGTTTTATATAATCCTCTTAAGGCTAAACACCCCGGCAGTAGTTCCAAATACTGCCGCCACGTAGCGCTTCAAAATTATGAAAATTCATTTTACTGATTACTCGCTTACCGTTTGAGTAAAAATTGGTTTGAAAACTGATTTGTACTTCTAATATGTATCTTTAAGTCGCTATGCTAACGATTGTTTTTATTTTTTATTTAATAAAAAAAATTACTTTGTAACTGCTAAAAGGAATTTTTTAAAGAAAAACTGGTAGTCATTTTGAAGATTTGATGGAGAAATGAATTAATAATTTTTCATACTGAAGATCGAACCAGTGGTTCCGTCGGAATCGCTTTTGCAAGGTTTATCTCTAGTATTTTTTTCGCGCATATTCCCCCCCCCCCCCCCCCAACCCGCGCGCCATCAAACAAATTCATCACACCACGCGCTCGCTCAGTGACGACTCGCACCGGGAAATGCTTCTGTTTCCCATATATTGTTGAAGAGCATTACATGTATTGTTTTTCCTGCTCGTCCCACTTGGTTGTTATAAAATATTAATTCAGCATACGTAACCACAATATTGGTATGTTTTGCATACTTTTACTAAGATATGTTTCTTGTATATACAGGATGTTTCGTAATGACTATGTAATATTTTAGGATATGATTCAGCACATAAGAATTAGAAAACACATCAATTGGACATGTGTCCGGAAACGCTTTATTTTCTCCCAGGCCTCTATAACAAGGCGCTATACCATTTTGATCATTTACCGTGACCCAGTATCGATCGCCTATGACGTCACTATGCTGATACACGCTAGCTGGTAATATTTGAGTAGTGCGTGCGCAGTCGTTAACTCGCTGTTTTAACTCGATGGAAAGGCTTCAGTAAAGTAAAATTTTGATATTCTTAATCTACATAAAGTACGGATTCTAACAGTATAAAAAACTTTTATTTTAACAGGTATTTCGAATTTTAATAATTGAAAATATTTGAGAATTATCACAGACTGACATGAAAAAGTTACTAAGCGAGGAATTTTTTATTTTTGGGTTATAAACAAACTTCCAGCGGGAAAGTTGTAGCCAATGAATTGATCTAAACTCAACAACGATGATGATTGATTCAACGATTTGTGATAAAATGATTAAATCATTATGAAATCGTTTTTTAAATGAGCGCGAGGAGGTTCGGCGCCGAAACTCCCGAAGTACAGTTGTTTGATACGGGAATAACGTTTATGTACATATTGTTATTTTAAGGTAATATAGTAAATCACTTGTTCCCAGGTAATTATGTCAGCTAGAAAAAAAGTAAGCATTTTATTTTAACATAAACTAATTATAATTTATAATTAAAATTTGATATTATTGAAGTGGACACAAAAAGTTAAGTTGGAGGTTAACGTTTAAAAAATAATAAACTGCGAAGAAAAAGCTAAAGAAAAAAGAAATTTTATTTTAAAGAAGGAAATCTGTGGCTCTTTTAATAGCTGCCTACGGCGAAAATTCTCCAACTTTGTTTCTGCTAGACATGGAGTTAAGGCCGATAAATGGGAAAATAAAATTTAAAGACTGTAGTAGATTAGAGAAACTGGAAGAAGGGACAGAATTTATTATTTGTGTTATACAAGAAGTGCTCTATTGACATAGAATTCGATTTATTTTACAATTTGAAAACCTAAACATAATTTATTGTTCTAATTACTGGTTCGAAAAAGAATTAGAAAATGGAAATATATAAATATCATTATTACGTACATTCAAAGAAATAAAATTAGAGATCAATGATGGAAAAAGAAAATCGTAATTACGTAAAAAAATTAGCTTCATATTTAATTAAAAGAATTGCTTTATAACAAAGAAATATGCTGTCTTTTAAATAATTTGTTCATTGTTGTCTAATTTGTGGAGTACTTAAATGTTTCTTCAATAATATCAAATATTAATTATAAATCATAATTAGTTTATGTTAAAATAAAATGCTTACTTTTTTTTTCCTGGGGACAAGTGATTTACTTAAAATAACAATATGTACATAAACGTTATTCCCGTATCAAACAACTGTACTTCGGGAGTCGTGGCGCGGCACCTCCTAGCGCTCGTTTAAAAAACGATTTCATAATGATGTAATCATTTTATCAAAAATCGGTGAATTGGATAGTTTAGATCAATTCAATGGCTACAACTTTCCCGCTGGAAGTTTGTTTATAACCCAAAAATAAAAAATTTCCTCGCTTAGTGACTTTTTCATGTCAGTCTGTGATAATTCTCAAATATTTTCAATTATTAAAATTCGAAATACCTGTTAAAATAAAAGTTTTTTATACTGTTAGAATCCGTACTTTATGTAGATTAAGAATATCAAAATTTTATTTTACTGAAGCCTTTCCATCGAGTTAAAACAGCGAGTTAACGACTGCGCACCCACTACTCAAATATTACCAGCTAGCGTGTATCAGCATGGTGACGTCAGAGTGAAACTGGCGGCACAGTGCCGAGATCAAAGAAACGGTTTAGCCCTTGTTATAGAGCCTTGGTTTTCTCCATAGCGGCCATTTTGTTTTTTCACTAAATAATTTGTATCTAGAGAACGGTTTAACCGATTGACTTAAAACTTGACATAAAGTTTACCTAACAATGATATATTTTAAGTAAAATAAGCGATTATATCCATTAATGCGTTTTAAAATGGTGACTTAAAAAATTGCAAACCTGAATTACCCAAAAACCATACATTTGTATAAAAAGTTTCAAGTCATTTTTTTTGTAGTCCTTTTTATTCTGTATCGGCTCTTTAACATAACTATTATCCGTCATCCGATTGTTTTTACAGTAACACTATCCGATGATAAATCAAAAGGGCTATAAAAAAGATGTCTTGACATTTTTTGTTAAAATGTACCGTTTTTGGGTAATTTGGGTTTGAAATTTTGAAACAGTCGCCATTTTAAAACGCATTATTTATTTTAAATAGATCATTGCTAGGTCAACTTCATGTCAAGTTTGAACTCAATCGGTCAATCCGTTCGGTAGATATGAATTATTTTGTAAAAAACACATACAGACAGTCAGACGACAAAGTACAGTAGACCAAGTTTTGTATTGTGAAATTTATTTGTCTCGATCCCAGGATTAATTCATTTTAAACAGTTGTAGACACATTAAATTAAATATACAGATTAAAAACGTTTAACACACCTTATAATTAAATTAAACATAAGTTAGATGAAATTGGCTACATAAATATGTTTACATCAACAGAGGAGATACACTCTTTAACTATTGGTGAGTATTTGAATTACATTTCTTTATTTGTTCGTTTTCATCATTTCGCACAAAAACGTAAACGGATCATAAACGTCTTGGGCTGTGTGTTGTTTGGGAGGCTGGGAGCTGCGAGCAGCGAGGATGGGTTGTATGTGCCTGTGAGGAGAGAGAGAGAGAGAAGGCGCTACGTCGCGTCGCGTCGGTGCGTGCGCGTGTCAGTTAGCTGTTCAACGAGTGACACAACGTTGGAACTAAAAACGCGTTTCTGACAAAACGGTTCAACCGATTTGTTTGAAATAAACTTTAAAATTATTCAAAAAAATTTGCCCTAAAAATGACTACCTGTTTTAGTCAAATTTTGACTTATTTTAAAAGTTATTAATTGTAAAAATTTATTAAGTAACGTTTTCGAAAATTAGAAAGCATAGCGCCTTTAACAACTTTATACTGATTACAAAACAGTTTTATGTTTTCAAATCGGATAAAAAATAAATGAGTAATCAGTAAAATTAATTTGGCCACGACAGTGCTTCTATCTATCGGGCTAAAATCACAACTTTTTTTGTACTGTTTAGCCTTAAACAGGCCTAGTCACTTTCCAGTAAAATTTAATTGAAATAACGCTCATGAGATAGCGCTTACTCCAAAACTAGAGTAGGCCTACAATCTGTTAAGCAGAAATAGTTCTTTAATCATCCGTCTATTTAGTGTTCCATAAAACAATACTCTGTAAACCTGCTTCAGACGGTAAGAAATGCATGCCAATGAAATGGTTTTATATTTCAAAAACTGCTTTAAATAAAAGTGTGTTTCTTTTGCGATTCTTTTACCAACCATCCACCATTTTGTTTTTTACTAAATAATTCATATCTATAGAACTGCTCATCCGATTTAGATAAAATTTTGCTCGTTACAAAGGTATATAAATACTAGTTTGAAAAAAAAATAATGAAATTATTTTCTAATTATCCTTTTAAAAATGCCTTCAATTAAAAGTTAAATTGAAACAACTCAAAGTATATTTTTGCAGCCCGTTTTGTTTCCTGTCAACGGCATGATACAAACTAATGGAACAAATGGTAACAGTTCAACATTCATAGGAACAAAGCGTAGGCAATAATACATTTTCGAGGCCAATTTGAATTAAGTTTCTGAATTATTCTAGTGAATTTTTTTTAAATGGCCTCCACTTTAAAAGAAATTTTGTGAACCAGTTGGGAACTAGAGCTTTACATTTATGGGCAATGTGCAAAATTTCAACTAAATCGGTTAAGCAGTTCTAAAGGTATAAATTATTAGTAAAAAACAAAATGGCGGATAGCTAGTAAAAGAGGATTTTCTGGACATGTGTTTACGGAAGGTTTTTTCTTTATTTTAACCTATTATAAATGGGTTAAAATAAAGAAAACACCTTCCGTAAACTCATGTCCAGAAAATCCTCTTTTACTAGCTATCCGCCATTAGGAGAGCATACATTAATATTTAAAAATTATTTGTTATAATGTACAGGAAGATACATAGTTTGTGTTGAGAAACGATTAACGACTTTTTAGTTGTGTCTACTGAAAATATGTTTAAATTTCTTTTTATTTATGTTTAAATTAAATTTACTTTAAACACAATTTCTATATTCAAGTAATTTGGGTTCTGTAGTATTTCATTAAAGTAATTCGTCTTTATCCCACGCAAAAAGTTAGTCTGTGACATTAGCTATAAGATTGACATTGTGGGGTTATGTTGGGGTTTATATAATGTATGGGCTGTCCGGTAGCAAAGCTCCGCTTAAGCTGCGGATATAAAATCGTTTCAATTCACTAATCACAATGAATTCCGTACTCGAGAGTAGCGAAATTATTGTCTATTGTCTGCAATGACATGCATCTTGAGGGATGAGAATACACACTATGGAATAGTAATTAATTCATAGAACTAACATTATTTATGACAAAATTATTCTTAAAAGTTTTAATGGTGAAAAACTACTAAATATTATCACCACTTGTTACCGTTAAAATAAAGAAATATTTTTTTACTGTTCCCTATACAGTTTTACATTTGTTCAAATCATAATTATACTTACTTTATAACTTAAGAAACAAGAAAAAATAGTATTATTTATTTAAGATGTGCAACATGTTTGAGGTAGCACAGAGAAAAAAATGGTTAAAGGAAAACTTAAATATACTACTCCCTAGCTCCCTACCCTACTCCTTGCTCACTTTGCTCACCAACCCCAGTATACTCTGATATGACGTTTGATTAGGACAAAGGAGATTGGGTGGCGGTGACCTATATCCTCACGATGCCCAGTAGGGCTAGAGTTTTGCGTGATGATAGGTTTGTTTTTTTATAATACAGAGATGTTAACCTAGCCTAAAGAAGCTGTTGGTTGCCAATCAAAATTAACCGATTCTAAATTTCCTAAGTTGGTTGCTATAGTAAATGTAAATGCTTTCAAGATACGGTTCAGTATAAGCCAAACTATAATTGTGCCTTTTCAGCTAAATAAGCAGTTTTTTGTATTATATGTAAAAAATGACGTTTCAATTGTATAATACAGTAAGCCTTTATTTTTATTTGTGTTTTGTTTTATTTTTACAACCTAAAAAGGCTGTTGTAAAAAATAAATAACTGACTCTAAATTTGCTAATTTGGCTGCTATGGTAATGAATGTAAACGCTCAGTTTGAGTACAATTGTCTGCCAATCCTAGCGTAACCCTTTTATTTGAGTTCGTCTACGCTTTCGGAGTTGTTCCATTTTCAAGACCTACTAGGATAGGATTGGCAGAAAAGTGTACTCAAACTAATCATAAGGATCCTAATTTGTATAATAATTTTGAATGTAAATGAATTCAATAAACGTGTTTTGGTTCAGTACAGGTTTAACCTAACATTGTGTTGTTAATTAAGCTTTTCTTGCGAATTAGCTTTTACTTTCTCCCCCTATACCATAGTATATGGAGAAAGTATTGTATTCGTCAAAATTTTCGAGTTTGAGTTTTTGGTGGACATATCCGTTTTGGGTCCCCCTGAACCTAAAAAAGTGGTTTTCGGAGTGATGTCTGTTTGTGTGTCTGTGGGGGTGTTGGTGTGTGTGTGGATGTTATCAGACCTACAGCCTACACCAGTCGATCGATTTTGATGAAATTTTGTATGGAGGTACTAATCCACGGTATCTCCAGGCGTTTTTTTTCATTTTTGTGAACTTTTTATTTTTAATGGTAATTTTCCCATAAAAACCCTTAAAATAAAGAAAAATCAACTTTATTAAAAACGGCTCTAACGATTTTGATTAAAATTTTATAGTTTATTAGGGACCTCAAGTACTATAAACTATAAAATTTTAATCAAAATCGTTCGAGCCGTTTTTGAGAAAAGTTGGTCTTTCCGTTATTTTATGGATTTTTATGGGAAAATTACTCTTAGAAAATGTATTAAGTTCCTATAATGAGGGAGAAAGTATGTGTCAGTTTCCTGATACCGTTTATTTTTATCTCTTATAGGGCTGGGAGTGAATCCTCGTATTTTCCACAGTTTTACGCTTTAAAATCAAAATTCTGCTAAATCTTTTCTTAGTGTAAGTCTATGACCCCATAAGAATATACCTGTAAGTTTTCATACTTTTATCTTAAATAGGTGATCGCTCTATTTTGATTCTATGTCAGTCAGATACTACAAAGCCGCTTATCTGTATATATATATAAGCCAAATACCACTCACTTACTGACTCATCGCGATTTCTCAAAAACTACTTAACGGATTGGAACGAAATTTGGTATGTAGCTTCCTCTAGGGCCGTATAGGTGCTCGTTAAGAAAGGGTTTTAAAAAATTCGAAATTTTAGGGGGGTTTGGGGGGGTCAAAGTTACTAAAAATCCCCTTAAGAAATGCATAGTATAATATATTTATTGATATATATTTTTTGTTAATATACATTTAACTTTGATTTGTCTATTCGTGCATATAAACCATTAACGGCAGAAGCAGTCTTGTAGAAAACAGAGGTCCTAAACCCAAGTCCTCGGTCTTAGATAAGTGCAGTTTTGCATTGTATTTGACTAAAATAACATTTTGATACATTTTTTCAAAATCATGTAGGACTACTGCCAGAGAAACAACGGAACTTTAAATCCAGTAAAATTTTAATTCGAATCCTACATTTTTAAATTATATAAAATTTCGTTTTTCTGGTCTTTTTTTAGTTAATATATATTTTTACATACTTAAATGCCTTACTAAAATTATGCAAAACAGCCCCAGCCGTAGACCAGATATCTAGTGATATCACATCGGCTTGGAAACGCGCCAAACACCATTTGCTTTACTTCCGCCTTCCTATCCTCAAACCACAGACAAACTGACAAATTAACAATATTTCAGTAAGTTACTACTTATTAAGTTAGTCTGTATAGTTTGTATTCGTGAAAGGTTTATAATAATTACTTAGCTCAGTTCTTACTAATTTAGTCTGTATAGTTTGTGTTCGTGAGGGGTTTATAAGTGATAAAAGTCTACAAGTGATTATGAAAGAAGAGCTAGAAAAAAACTGAAGAAGTTACAGAAAATTAAATTAGAAGACCAGTAGGACCTTCAGCCCCAATATGTGAGTTTATTTTAGTTTACCTTATAAATGTGTGAGAATGAAACATTATACCTGCTTTCTTGTGTTAAATGAAAGCTTCTTTTAACACACGTTTTAATTGCATCCATTTACTTCTTGTAAACGCTAATTATTAATGTTGGGTTATCTTAAAAAACATAAATATATAAAAGACCCCGCTTGACCGTACAGAGCTGGTAGGTCTTCGCTTTCATGTTATTTAACAGATGATGGAAAAGAGAGGTCCTCATACAAACACCGGTGTGAGTGGAGGCCTCGCCCATAAGTTGTTAGTGTTCAGTTTTCAGCTGGCCTTCTTCCAATGTTACAGTGGTTGGAAGAAAGATGTTAGCTATGTAAATGTTCGCTCTTGACTGAATTTTAACAATCAAATACCTATTGTTACAGAAATAGATAAATAGTGATTATTAGTAGTTTATCTATTGTTACAATTTATCAATTTTAAGTGCATTAAATATTTTAATATATATTTACATTATAATAATAATAAGTCGACCACGCAGATGAACCTATGACGTGAGTATGCATAACGACCGTCGGCCTCGTAGCCAACTAATTTTATGTTATTTGACGTTTTGATTGATTTTGGGGGAACCAGCGAGCTATAATTACATTAAAAACAAAATGTGCTGAATAATGTGTATTACATTTATTTTTTTACTTGAAACCACAAAAAGTTTCATTCTCGTACGAAAAAATCTTTAAAAAAATTACTTCCGATAGACCGATAGAAAAATTTAACATATGTGCTTCCGGTTTGTTGATGTTTTGGCTAACGAACTCGTACGAGTCACTTAGAAAACACATCAATATAAAACAATGTCTCACTGAAAATGTTTGGTTTTAGTTAAAACCTTTAATTTAAATTAGTACATATTTTGGCGATTTTGTTGTTTAAATTGCGACATTTGAATATTTCCTATTATATTATTACAATTTTGACCAACAGATAGACAAGATTACACATTGCGTCGTAGTAGTTAGAAGGGGGGGGATTTAGTTGGGTTTTATTTATTTAACTTAAAAACAAAGCAGTGCATCGCCCATGGTTGAAACGCGCAAAACAGTGGTTCGCGTGCGGGTGAATCGCGCAAAACAATGGTTCGCGCGTGGTTGTTATAGGGAACGGAACCACGAACATACGAATCAGTTAATGAGGCCCGGAGTGTAAGAAAATGTAGTAGATTTAAAAAAGAACGCGAAAAGAAAACATTATACTAAATGTGTTAACCAAATAGCCAAAACCACAAGCTCAATACGATGTAGCTAGAATTTAATCTGAAGCAAGTGTCATAGTACCATTTGATTTACAGGACTTAACAATAGACACATGGGTTAGAAGGTGTTGTAAGGTGTTGGTGAGTGTTGGGCAGCCATTGGTAGAACTGAGGCCCTGGCATAAACCATTAACGGCAGAAGCCAGGTCTTATGGAAAACCGATTAAATACTTATATTAAAAGAAATAAACCGAAACAAATTAAATACATGAAAAGAAACCGCTTGTCCGTACAGAGTTGGTAGGTCCTCGCTTTCATGTTATTTAACAGATGATGGAAGAGAGAGGTCCTCATACAAACAGGGGTGTGCGTGGGGCTCTCTCGCCTATACGTTGTTTTTGTTAAGTTTTCAGCTGGGCTTCTTGAAATGTTACAGTGGTAGGAAGAAAGATGTGAGCTGCGAGAATGTTCGCTCTTGACTGAATTTCAACAATCAAAAACACTGTTGTTATAGAAATAGATAGAGTGACAATTAGTAGTTTATCTAGTGTTACAATTTATTAATTTTAAATACATTCAAATGTATTTAAAACATTTATTAACAACAAATATTAACCCAAGAGTCCATTGGTTGGTCGTTAGCTAACCAATCCTAAATAGGAAAAATTACTTAATAGCAAAGGACTATGTTGTTGACTAACTAACCTATTACGTAAAGTTATACAGCGTGATCGGTTGCTACGATACCTAGTCGACCTATCTTGTTAACTGCCCTAGGCTAAATACCAAATATTA
>JAGFPH010012206.1:512-24228 GCA_018207615.1 Philaenus spumarius | reverse complement strand
ACGCTGACTAGTGATTCCCAATAAGATCAAAAGGGATAACTGGTACAAACCATTAAATAATATAAAACCATTAACTAAATTGAATGGGATAGATTTAGTAAATCATTTACCACATTAAAAAAAATTAAAGGTGGACTTGCATAACAAGATAATAAACATTTTCAACTTGTCAAGGTAATGCAGTTTATTTTGGACTATTATGAAGTTGGAGTCTTGGAGAATGGACTACGAATGGAGGCATTTCAATTTATGAAGTAGTAATAACGTAACAAATAGGAAACATCTAATTATATTTTGTATAATTCTAGACCTAGTAGAATTTATCAGCTGTTGAATTAGTTGCAATAATTAAAATTAATAAACTTTATTCATAACATTAAAGGGAAAAGTTATGATAAACAATTAGACAAGAGAAGGGAAATCATATCGTGATAAAATTGAGTGATTGTAATAATTACTGTGATATGTTTATGTTTTATTTTATTATTACCTTCACGACATTAAACGTAAATATGTAATTCCTTCAAAAACGTAGGGCCTAAGTGGATTGGCGAAACTAGGCCCGAATCTATATTACTGTACTAGAACTCTAACTGTAGTAAACCTGAATTAACTATTTGTAACTTATCATTTCTTACAAGTATTTTGAAAAGTTAAAAATTAGTGTACTGTGTGTTAACCTAAATTTTCAATTTTTTTTCTTCAGTGTTTATAATATGTTAGTAATTCTATTTCATCTTTACCATCTGTGCAATGTATCTGTCAGACCCATGTACAATCAGACTATGGCGGGTAACACACTGAAGTGGCGTGGCTGCCACGGGGAGGCACGCTGAATGCGTCGTGCCAGTGCATCGGCGAGTGAGAGCTTACACACTGGAATGGCGCCACATGGCCATACATTTATATCTGACTATACTCAGTATGTCCAAAAATGTCAACAAGTGAAGACGAGCTGTTCCTGTTGTTAGCAGTCGTATTAACAGAGTATATTATAATACAAATTCTGTGAAAAAATCATCAAGATACGATAAATTTGAATTACGATCATTTGAAATTATTATTATAAAATGTTTAGTATGGTATCGAAAACGTATATACTGTACGGTACTTTGTAAACAAGATTTACAATACATTTTAAAAATGTACATATATTTTGATCTATATATTCGATTTTAAATTTAAAAAAAATCAAACTACATATTTATAGGCCTACATCAAGTAAAAGATAAATTAACACTGAAATGGAGGTACTCATTTTCCAAGGCGGAGGTGTCAAACTCGAGGATTTGCAGATCAAATTCAGCATTGGCTGTTCCAAAGACCAGTTTCACGAGCATACAAATAATTCAAATTAAGATGAACCTACACGACAACAGTCACTACCATCGAAGAGACCAACTGCCGAAGTCGGAGCTCCAGCCAAGAGACGTAGGAAGAGAGCTTCCCGCAGGGAGGAAAGCACCCACGTTGCAATTAACAATACTTTTCCCGTAGAGCTACCACCAAAGCAGCGGCGAGTGTATGTAAGTAAGCCCCAATCGGAGATTTTGGGGGCAACTCAACATTTTTAAATGGGAATTATGGTCATGTAATACCTCACTTTAAAGGTATATTTAAGACTAGGAAAATGACATAAAAAAAATAAAAATCGGACCACCCAAAAAAAATGGCGGCCCTAAACGTGTTGAAATAAATCGAAAAAAAAGTTGCTAATATCTCGAAAAAGAAGAGTTTTTAGAAAAAAATTCAAGAGACAAAAAATTTTTATTTCAAAGTGCTTGACCTAAAACATTGCTTCCAAATCGATTTCGTAAATTTTAAGTCGACTCCTACATCTAAGAAATTTTTTTACAAAATTTAATTTACTAAATCGATTTGGAAGCAATTTATAGTAATATTCAGAAGTAAATATGTATTTAGATGTTCAATGAGTACTGTGGTGAATTTAAACAATAAGAAACACTGAAGCCCCAACCACAAGTGCGGTGAATAAAACTACAAAAATAAAATGAAACACATTTATTGATATAGCTATTCTAGTTCCCTGATGTACAGTTCAGTGTTTCTTATTGTAAATATGTATTAGTTAAGCTATTAAAGCAATTTTTTCTACAATGTATTGGGTTCTGATTTAATAACCTAGCCTAGTCGTAATGCAAACCAAAGGACAAAGTACATTTTCTCCCTGAAAGTTTGGTACCTAAATATGGAAACAATAATTATCGGAAAAAGTTTTAATTTTAAGAAGGTTAAATTTACATTTAAAAAAGTTTTAACAATTTAAGATTTTTTTCTGAAACCATAATATTATTAGGGTATTAACCATAGCGTTTCTAACTTTCAAATGTAAATAACTCAAAATTGTGAAACTTGGACAAAGTACATTTTTCCCCTTACCTCTTCGTATATATAAACAATTTTTATTGACACCCCAAAACGTGTTCTGGCTACCATGATAGATACTCATTTACCTCTCCCGATATTGGGTCTCACCATAAGTCATTGCAATTGCTGGTTTCCCATGGAAATTCGTTAATAAACAAATATAGTATACTTTGTATTACACTTTAAGTGATGAATACAGGGTGATTCACATAGATATGCAGAGACCTTCTCAATGAAAAAATAAATAAAAAAACTCTGCAAATAAAAATAGGCCTAAAACAGTTAATTAGCCGTATCAGGGCTATAGAATACATTCTATTAGCCCTGATACATAAATACATAAAAAATGTATTCTATAGCCCTGAGCCGTATTCAGCTATTTGATATTCGAGAAACGATCTTTGCTTATGCCTGTCCTACGTTTATATGAAGTCCTTTCTTTATTTTTTCACATTGAACATAGTCTGTACCTGTACATATCTTCTTGAATCGCCCGGTTTATCCCATCTGTGATATGAAGGAGAAAACATGTAAATTACGTTCCAATGTACTAAATGTACCGTATAGATTCCACATTTCAAGTGCCACACTTGAAAAAAAAAACAATCCTCAGTAAAATGTTATACTGTACTACAATAAAATACACGACAAAATCTTTTGATTGACATTTTTTGCGTTCTAACTATAGCGTATTAAAAATGTATAGACCCTATTATATTAGGGCCTATATTATATTATGCTAAAATGGTAGTAAAATAATTATTTAACTAATATTTTAATTATTATAATAATAATAAATATAATTGTGAAAGAGAGAAATCCTCTAAAAACGAAATTGTAATGCCTCCTGTATAGAAAGAACCGGGCGGACTGCCTCATCCATTGTAGGATGTTATAACAATACATCAACTATCCTCAGTGAAGCCGCACAATTTCCGTCAAATAAATGCAGTTACTTCTTTGGAAGCTTAATTTATTTTTATTGTTTGTCAAATTTATTTTCTTTTTTCTAAACGCCTTTATCAAAAAATCTATACTATTTGTGATATTTAGTATAGATTTTTAAACTCGCTTCGCTCACCAAAACCGGCGGAAAACCATGACGAAGCCAATGCATACAGATTATTGTATACTCTGATATTTTCAAGGAAATTACGATTGAGCGGTGATCTGTTCATAACTAATGTAAAACAGAGATCGAAATAGACACGACCAACTCCAATAGTTCTAATTACTAATTCTAATGAAAATTGTCTCTCATTTACACACAAAATCTCTGTGTTAATTAACCCTCATTACTGTGAAAATATCATAGTAGAATATCTGTGTACAATAATCGAATTACATTCGCTTTGCCGGAGTCGCCGCGGAGGTTGGTGAGCGAAGCGAGTAGGAGGCGAAACCCTCTACACTCGATTCCACGTTCACCGTCCAGCACAGAGCGCCCATAAGCCATGTTAACCAAACGCCAGCGATAGTAGCCAACTAAAAAAAATCAACTCCCACGCAACGTTCGGAAAGTTGACGCAACCCGCATGACAATAAACGTGATGTTCCCCGTAATGGTAGTAGCATGACTTATCTCCCGTAAGACCTGTACTGCACGGTGAACGTGGAATTGAGTGTAGTTATATGTATTATAAAAACACTGCATTAATTTAAAAGCTGAAGCTCAAGAATTTATTTGTCAATGTAAATGTTTTTGTATGAATTTAAAAAGTGGGTCCATGTTTTTTTGTGGGAATTCTAGAATGCATGTCTTTATAATAAATGGCATAATACAGAGTGTAAAATAAGTCGTGATACTTGTAATGTGTGTAATGTATCCATTACAAATTTTTGAGTTGGGGTGGTAAGAGGGAGACGGCGAGACGGGGGGTTTTGGGATTTTGTAAATATCTTTTCTGTGGTTCCACCTGACGGTGAATATAACAGTTCCAAGATCAGATTTATATATACATTTCTGTCTTTTACTTTCTCACTATACTATAGTATAGAAAAAGTATAGTGATCGCAAAAAAAATCGATGTTGAGATTTTTGTGGAAATATCCGTTTTGGGACCCCCTGAGTGCAAAAAAAGTGATTTTTACAAAATGTCTGTGTGTATGTATACAAAGCTAGAGCGAAAACTATTCGATCGATTACAAACAAATTTGCACCAGACATGTCAAGTAGGCCTGTATAGATGCACGAAAAACGGTTTTAAAATTTTTTGAAAAACAAATCCCTTTTTGACAAAAATCCTCCTAAAAATCGGTTATTTTTTTATAAAAAAATGGCTCTAACGATTTTGATAAAATTTGGCTTATTTGTAGCCCTTAATGTACCCTCCCATATGCAAAAACCGCATCTTTCTAAAAATTCTCGTTTAGTTAATAATAATAATAACTGATTTTGGGGGGGGGTTTTGGCCATAAAAGGGGTTGTTTTCAAAATTTTTCAAAACCTTTTTTCGTGCCTCTATACAGGCTTAATAGACGTGTTTTGTGCATTTTCGTTCAAAATCGATCTAATAGTTTACTTTGTAGATAATAATAATAATATTTATTAGTTAATCTCCTACTTTAATAAATCACCTGTCCTACCCCACCTACAATTATTATGAAGTCACAGTGAATCTGTTTAATGATTTAAATATGTTTGTGAGAAAGTATGTGCCAGTTCCTGGTACCGTTTATTAAATAATAAAAAAGCTATAAAATAACTTGCAAAATAACATTTTTGAGCGTATTAGCTAACGAGTGCATTAGCTGATTTTTATTTTCTTACCACAGAAATTCATGGTTTTTAAAAGGCTTTCCAATGCTATATCACAAGACAGGGGTTGTTATTTAAAAAATAAAGTTGCCCCCTTTATCCCCCAACATTTTTAACCTCCCTTAAAGAACAGAACAAGTATGTAGAGGTTTTACTTTGATATAAAAATCCATTTAACTTTTTTCGAGGAGTATCAGGACTTATTTTACACTCTGTAAATTATAAAAATAAATTAAAGTTTTTTTATACACATGGCATATATTAAAAATCCTCTAATTACAGTAACTTTCACGATTCACGAATTTCTTTGAGAATCTTTCAGGGGTTTACTGGTGCCGGAACGCCGTTCCGGTACTGCTTTTCCTTAATTTGTTTATGTTTAGTTTTAATGTTGCACTGGTCCACCCACTCCCTCAATCACACTCATTCAACACTCGGTTCAGAATTTTACTTCCGCCATTCAAAAAACCTCAAGATATCCCCACACCACAGTGCGTTATGACTATGCGAGTCTCCCACATTTTCCCTCAGCTCTGAATCGAAATGGGACAACTTGGGAGCACCAGACACCCTTTTGCCAGACTCTTGGCACGCCTTTGATGTTAATGACATTTTTTTATTAATACTTATCAAATAATTCGTTTAATTTCACGATTAATTAATTAATTCACAACATGGAATACATACAAACAATGGCTGCACACTGACAAATGCCGGCACAAATACAAGGTCGAAAGGCACCCCGAAAAAGGAAAATATTTAAACGTAGCTACCTGAACACCGATTCTATGTTGTGTTCTCTTGATAAGCTTGCTTGTGTTTAATTGTTTTTGAATAAGAAAAGTAACGTTTGATATAATACCGGTACATAAAATTTGTTTATGTTTATAGTCTTTTACCGAAGGTTTAAATTTCTGATAATGGCTATTGACTATAATGGCTAATGGCTATTGATAATAGCGACTTTTACACCAGAAGATGGACGATTGAATACGTCCGAAACCGCGGTAGTGTTTTTAATACTAGTGGATCACTTGACGGAAAAACAGGTAATATAAATTAACCTTGTATTAAGATAGTGGTTCGGGGTCCTTATCCACAATGAAAAAAAAATTGACTATAAATAAGAGACATTTGCCAGGTTTTTGCTTAAAATAGTATGTGTCTCTAAAATTGAATGTGCTATAGGCCTATACAAGTACAAACATAGTTACATATTTTTATACATGTGTACTTTTCTTATAAAAGTAAGCATATTAAACTCTCCAAAGATATATCAAATAGGGGTTTTAGAAATGAACATTTCAAAAACTTTCCGGGGGAGTATTTTTGTTTAGTTCCGGCAGCGTTCCGGTATTGGAAACATTACGAGTAAACCTCTGGAATCTTTGTTATAGAACACAATTGAAATTTGAAATCGCCATTACAGGCTTGGTTAAAAATCGAAGAAGCAGAGTTTTTTTTTAATTTTCGAGAATGTATTAGCTACCACAGAGAAAAGATAATATTAAACCCAGAGAGCACACAGCCATACTAATAAAAGGTGTTACGCTATGCAGGTTGGTTTGGAGTCATAGGCTCAACACTTTTCTCATTCCAACTGTCGACTATCTGATCTGTGTTGAATATTATATCTGTGAATGTGGTATTACATATGTATTGTAATTTCTGTATTTTATCGCAGATTTTTGTTTCTTTATTTTTAGGCCGACTGGTTACATACTTTAATTTTCCTACTACACAAACATCCAACCTTTATCAGGATTCGAACATGGAACCTCAAGCTTCGGAATCAGCACCGGGGTAGCACGCTATTTGAACTACAAAACACGCTGTTATTGCAAGTTATTTTGATGTTCAGAAACATGTACATCTTTGAAAAAGTAGGGCTACTAGATACATTATTTTATTTGTAGTAAACTTAAACTAAACAGATTTAGGGTCATCACTCTTTACGGTAACACTTCTTGATATCGTGATCAAAACTTACATCATGTACGAATAAATAAATAAATTCACAACAGCAGTGTGCTGTGTCTGTTTATTGATGGGGCAGGATTAATGCAATCTGATTATGTAAGAGACTTTCTGTCCCTTTACCCCCTTTGATTGTATAAAACAAAAACTCCAGCGAAGCTAATATTTTCTCAATCTCAATGCGCATGACAGTGCGAATAAAATCGCCTGACATAACTACCAATGTGAGTGAATTTAAACTGTTAGTATTGGTACGGCTGCACACTGCACAGGTATTAGTGCAGTACACAAGATTCATTACAGGTAGCGTTGTAAACTAGAACACAGCTGTTGTTAAGGACTGTCATTCAAGACAGAAGAAGGTAGCTCCGGCCTTCATTCTGTAAGAAAGCAGCTTTTGTGGTAAGTTACTTAATTATTTGATACAATTTTAAATAACTATGAAATTTTTAATCAACATTTGTGCATGTTAATAGGTTTACGCATTACATATTGTATTTCTCGAAAACTGTAGAACCACATGCAGCCTACAAGTGGCAATACAGTAGCCTACTAAAATTATTATTATAATGTATTATGTATTTTTACTTTCTCACTATACTATAGTATAGAGAAAGTATAGTGATCGCAAAAAAAATCGATGTTGAGATTTTTGTGGAAATATCCGTTTGGGACCCCCTGAGTTCAAAAAAGTGGTTTTAAACAAATGTCTGTCTGTCTGTATGTATACAAAGCTAGAGAGAAAACTATTCGATCGATTTCGAACAAATTTGCACCAAACATATCAATTAGGCCCTATATAGATGCACGAAAAACGGGTTTGAAAATTTTTGAAAAACAACCTCCTTTTTGGCCAAAACACCACCAAAAAATCAGTTATTATTTTTTTATAAAAAAACGGCTCTAACGATTTTGATCAAATTTAGCTTATTTGTAGCCCTTAATGTACCCTACCATATGCAGAAAACCGTATCTTTCTAAAAATTCTTGTTTAGCTAATAATAATAACTGATTTTGGGGGTTTTTTGGCCAAAAAGGAGGTTATTTTTCAATTTTTTTCAAAACCTTTTTTCGTGCATCTATACAGGCCTAATAGACGTGTTTTGTGGAAAATTTGTTCGAAATCGATCGAATAGTTTTTTCTCTAGCTAATAATAATAATATTTATTAGTTAATCTCCTACTTAAATATCACCTCTCCTACCCCTCCTACAATTATTAAGTCACAATGAATCTGTTTAATAATTTAAATATGTTTGTGTTTGTGAGAAAGTATGTGCCAGTTCCTGGTACCGTTTATTGCATTAGTAGCTTATTGGGTTGCGCACATTAAAAGGAAAACACGAAACTCTCATTTGTCCGTTTGCCTATTTGTTATCGTCTGTTTCTCCAGCACCGAAAACTAAAAATCAGAACTCAATAAATATTTTTTACTGTGAATTTTGATGGCCAAATTTTGGTAGGCCCACTCACAAAGTAAATGTTTTATGGTACTGCCTTGTCAGTTTATTTAAGGATATAAAATATTTAAAAGAATTTTATTATAGGCCTTTCAGAAAATGATGCTAAAAATCCATCCAACAACTAGTTCTAAAAGGATCTGAAATTTCAGGGGAAACAATAGTATAAAGAGACTCGTATCATTTACAGGAAAACCATAATAGCAGTTCCAAAATTTTGTAAAAAGGTTATGATGTGTTTTTCAAGCTAGCGCTGAAATATTGAATATCATATATATAACTGGTTACTGGTTTCCACCCACAATGTAGAGTATATTACCGCCATTTGTAACCCCTTCACAAACAGAGGGGTGTTATAAGTTTAACGTGTGTGTGTGTGTGTCTGTGGCATCGTAGCTCCCAATCGGATGCACCGATTTTGATTCAGTTTGTTTGAAAGGTGACTTGATCGAGAGTGTTGTTAGCTATGATTCAAGAAAATCTGTTCATGCGTTCGGGAGATATTTTAAATATTTAATTTATCTATCATTGGTTAGATCAACCAACCATTGGTTGGTTCTCAACCTGGGTACCTAATGGGTCGCTAGGAGGTTCGCGGAAAGAAAATGTGTAATGGCGGACTTGCACATTGTATATTGTTACAGTAATAAATAGTTTAAAAAATATTAATATTGACTAACAAACAGAATACAAAAATAAATACAAATTTAGTACAGAATAATGTCATACATATATAAGCAATTTTAAGTCACATATTAAACTAAAATGTAATAAATAAATATACTAAAATTAATATAACATAAATATAGTGAATATATATAAATAATAGTGAATACGAACGACTGTCTGACCTGGATATTATGGTTTTATTGCCTTTCCTATCCACAGAACTGGTAGAAAGAGCATGTTTATCCTACAAATGTATACAAAATAAATATAGAAACGAGTTGAATGCTGCCCCATGCATAGGATTATACTTGGCTTCTTTTGAACCTATCTTCAAAAAATTATGTGCAATAAAGCAAGGACAGAGATCCGACTAATATAAATTGCAAGTAAAAGAAGTGACGGAAGTGTTTACAATTTAAAGTAATTTTTCTTTTTAATTATATTCAATCACGCAGCTGTAACGCTGATGTAAGTTTAGCGAATTTACAAAATTAAATTTATAAGTTTTCAGGGTTTCAAACAACAGTTTGAGAAATTGGTCTACTCACGAAGGCGCCGAATAGCTGCCTGTTCGTACAAAATATATTAGTAGAATTTGTTTGTACCTAAGCCTCCAGCTTCGACTCACACTCGCAGCATACAAACTCGGCTGTCGGCCTCCGATCAGAAAATCCCCTACTTGGATTTGAACCGGGCACTTTTATGGTATTTTACGTTTGGACCAATTTTTGGGGAACCAAGCGAGCTGTAAGGTCGTGTAAAAAAACAAAACGTGCAGAATAATATCCTACATTTACTTTTTTGTAGATAAAATAGTAAACAAATATTCATTCTAGTACGAAAAACCTCAAAAAATAGTTACTTGAGCAAAAATTGTTATTTGCTAGCGAATCAAATAAGGCGAAAAACGTGAAGTAAAATAGTTTTTCAAAAATAAGCGAATTTTGAGCGCGGATATCTTGGAAACTATGCGAGATATCGAAAAAACGAATTGAATCGATCTTGTCTATATTTTGTCAGCTGTAATTTTATATAGGATGGTCTTATCGCTAGGACTCATAGTTTTCGATATATACGCGAAAACCCGAAAAAATTTCCTTCCACGAGCCATCCTGGTCACCGCTCACCTCCTAATCCTAGGAGTGGGCACTTTTAGTAAATTTACCTCTTACATAGTTGAAATTGCGTTCCTTACATTTCTCTCTACACCCCCCTTTTGAGCAATTTTTTTATTGACTGGACTAATATATCTATAGATAGTCTTGAGCCATTGCACAACTTGACAATGTACTTAAACCCTTATTCCCAGTTTTAATTTTTTTACATATATAATCAGGTGTTTTAGTTAGGCGTCTACAACAGCTACTCTGTCGCCGGCCGTGTCAGTAATTTTAATAAGACTTAAAGCTTTAATTAAACTCATGAAATTTGGCGCCATCTATTTTCGACCTATCTTCTTTCGTATAGCCACCTGAAACAAGCTATACATGTAGACCAGTCATTGGAGGAAAAAAACAAAAAACACAGTATTTGTAACAAAATTAAACTGCAAACCGTTTGCGTTGAGTTGAGAAATAGTTTGTAGATGAAAATACCACCATCGCATCGGAAACAATGATTTTTTATTGTAGAATTATTGACGCAACAAAAACCGAGAACATTTTGATTTTTTCTTTTATTATATTGTATATCATTGGACAATCCCTATACTTTCATTGTAAAGTTGTAGTAAATTAAAAACTCAAGTCTTGATTGGTGCATTTTTTATTGAGCAAAATAGGAAAAACCATGGGAATTTGTTTAAATTCAAAAGTTTGACATTTTAAAAGTTAAAGCTTCGTTATTGTGTAAAATGACAGTTAATGGCAAGTTAATACACATGAGCTTCAAAATGTGTATTTCAGATTTCCGTAAAAATGTTGAATTGTTTAAAAGTGGTCCTGAGGACGACCATAAACGCGCGAGCCATCGTGGAGTCTAGTAGAGTTGGTGGGGGAACTTCATTGCCGCTGGCTCCTTTACTGGCTAGCATTCATTTATATGCATTTTTCATAATAACGTTCTAAATTGTTTAAACAGTTATTATGCAAAAACAATGCATCCAACAGGGACTAACTTGTGCATGGTAAAACCGCCAGGTAGAGAAACTGTTTTCTATTTTAAATATTTGGTGTGTATATTCTTTGACCAACCAGAAATCTGTGAGGCTTAAAATAGCCAGTTATAGAAAAATCCCTGTTTGAAGTTATCTATTAATGATGGATGTTCAATTTTATAATTACTAATTATTCGGACTTTTGCTATCATTTCTGTGTTAATATCAATACACGATGTTTTGGGAATTTGAACAACTCCCGTTATCAAGTGACTAAAACTAAGGGAACATAAACCTAGTTAGGCTATATGATAAAGAAAAAGCGTAAAACTAGCATGTACCACAAACCTTAAACATCTACGTAGTACATCTCAGAGCTGAAACTGAGAGGTCAAAAACACAAAGGGGACACACACCTGACGGGAAACACGTGTTGACAGACCGGGGTCAGAACAACAACTGGCCTGGTGCCGAGGGAGTGGTACCCAACAAGTTAAAAAAATGAGTTTTTTTCACATTATGAAAAATGCGAATACTTTGCTTAATCCTTAATTGAAGATTAGCACATTTTTAAAATTTTGTGTTTAGGCCTATATTCTTTGACCAACCAGAAAACAGGAGAAGCTTAAAATCACCAATTAATTGTAAACATTTAAAAATGAGTGGTAATGTTTATTTAAAAATGTATAGCTTATTTGAAATAAACTAAACTAATTTATTCAAATTTATAAACTTTTTTCCGTTTTTCTAAGTTGAAAATTAACAAAATAACTATGCAGGTTCAAAGTTTAAACTATCAGGTGCAACGGTGATATTAATTTTAATGCCTTATTGGCAAAACTATTTTCAAATATCGAAATAAAACGTGGTAGCCTACATAAGATAAATGCATTACTTTAAATTTGAGAGGTTAATAATAAGTTATGTATTTTGTGTAGGCCTACTAGGCCTAGGCCTACATATGGCGAAATGAGGTTGCTTAAAGATTTTGTTTCAATAACCTTAAATAAACTAATATAGGCCTAATCTTGAAACTAGGTACATACATTCACTAGAATGATGGAATGTTTTAAACTAGATTACGGAAGTTGAATATATCTAACAATATAAATAGCGTAAAATCGACTTCTTAAATTATTAGTTACGCATCAATAAACTACTGCATACTGTTTTGATATATATTTAACTGTTAAACCAGCGTAAAGCCTACAGTAAATTAAAACAGACGATCTTGTCAAAGTGTTGCTTTTGATCCAAATCAATTGTTTTGAATATAATGGTCGCGTGTCACGTCGGTTCGCAAAACCCCTAATTTTGTCCATGGTTTTTCAATGTTTTCAATTTTTAAATAGAAACCCTAAATATTTCCAGGATAAAAACTATCCTAGATTAATCTTTGAAAAGTCCTCTACATGCAAATGAAAGTTCAATCAAAATTGGTTCAGCCATTCTAGTCCAGTCATATTAGGTAAAAATACCCCTTTACCTGGAAATAATTCCCTAAAAGGGGAAACTTTGCATATGTATAGTACTAGCACCCAGTAACAACATATTAAAAATCAACATTCGTGCATGCTGTGCTACGGCCGCCATCTTGGAAAATGGCGGCCGATTTTCACTTTTTTGGCCATATCTCACTAACCGTTGAAGATACAAAAAATATTTTCAAACAAAAGTTAAAGACCACAAAGAAATACATCTTTTCAGTTCTGATAAATGTTGTCCTATCTCTAACGGTTATTGAGAAAAATTCAAATTAGTAATAACAAAACTTGAATTTTGTTCGAATTTCTGCAGTTGAAGTGGGAAATTTAATTTAACACGTAGGCTACATTAATCTTTAAGGTTTGGCATTTAGACCTAGGTATTATTGAAATACAAAATATTATTTGTTAGTTTCTTTTTATTTATAAACATTTTTTAAGTAAATAGGTAGAACAGTTATTTAATACTTAAAACATTTTGATTATTCATCTTCTTCTACAATCTCAGATTCATCAACCTCCACTTCTGGCGAGTTCTCACATGACAATCCCTCACATTTACCACACATTGCTGAACACAGTAGGCCTGCCCGTTTGCACTCACAGTAGTCAGAACACTTCTTACAGTTGCAAGAAATAACATGCATGATTCTCTCGGGTGCTGGTGGAAGAGTGGTTGGTAAAGGTTGCAGTGAATTGTCAGCCAAACTCCAACCCCAATGACACGGATCTAAATCATTTCCAAGCCATTTTTGAACTTGGTGATATACACGGAAGCTGTGTTGGGAAGCAGCAGCTGATGTTGGTGGTAGCGTAGCCAAATCAAAATTTGCTTGCAGCCCTTTCTTAGCAGTATATTGGTGGTATACGTAAAATCTGTGCTTATCCAATGTTTTATTCTTTGATTTACCATACAAAGCAATGATAAAAGTCTCTCCTGCTGCTGAAATTTGTTGTTTGGTTGCATTTCTGTCATCGAAAACGCTCACTGTATATCTAAGCCGTTCTTCTTTTTTCAATAAATTTAGACACTTTACTTTCCCTTTTCTGAAAATACTGGATGTGGTGTCACATCCTGACACTGCATGACAGAATAGAAGGACATCTTTGCATTCTTGATGGATCTCCTGTTGTTTGGATATGTTGAACATACTCGCCCTTTTAGAACCAGATTGAGGCCTAAATAACCAAATGTTTTCAGTAGTGGATCTACTTGTTAGCAAGACTAAAATGTCTGTATCCTGAGCAACAACAACAACTTTATCAGTAACTGTAGCACGTTGCAGATCTACTGTAGTGATCAGTACATCAGCATCATCTGTTGCTTGATGTATTTCGTATCCATTTGAAGCTAGATGGCTGGAGAGCAAAGTGACGAGAGCCTTTTTATTTTTTGGATTAGATAGAAAATCAGCCTGGCTATGAGTAACATAATTATGTTCATCACATTGAACTTCTGGTATGTGATTTCTGTAGCGTAGCATATGGGCTTGTCCTTTAGTAGTTGGGCAGTCTGGATAGCCATCAAATACGATAACAGTATTTTTACCATAGTGTGCATTCACAAATGACTTGTAAGCGTTTACTACATCACCATATGTAGCAGGTTTAGGCCACACTACACAATGCAACAGGTGTCCTCCATCAAGGATGTATATACAATCCTGTTTAGCAATAATAGATTGCTCCTCTTCTTTGAAAGCAGTAACTAGAGAAGATTTTGTACCTTTTCTCATAGACGATTCGTTAAAAAGCGAAGTAGGTCTTGGTGCCAATTCATATTTAAAACACTCTTTTAACTCTTCTGGAGTGCTATGTAAACAAATGATCCTATTAAATAACTGTTGTACATTGATTGGAACTACTTTTCCTCTGACTGTAACTGATGAGGTGATAGATGCTAATGGTACTACTCTTGCTTTTCTGGGAATAACTACTTTATGAAATGTTTTACCCATTAATGTTGCCATGGAGTTTGTTCCTTTCTCAACAGCGAGATCACACGTCACAGTACTGTCTCCGACAACACCAGAAGAAATACTGACGAGGTTACCTGATACTGTAAAAGGGTTATGTTGTCTCATCCAATTCATAAATTTGTCTCTGTCATTTGTGTCCCTCTTCATACTGCTATCTCTTAAATCTTTGTGTTGCTCTGATGTTTCAGTAGATATCCCTGCAAAATCTTCAACTGCTGTGGCAATATCAGATGAAACAGGAGCACACAAAATCCATCTCATTACAGTGTCATCACTGAAGCCTCGAGTTTTGTTTTTAATAATTTGAGTTTTTCTCAATAACCGTTAGAGATAGGACAAAAGTTATCAGAACTGAAAAGATGTATTTCTTCGTGGTCTTTAACTTTTGTTTGAAAATATTTTTTTTATCTCCAACGGTTAGTGAGATATGGCCAAAAAAGTGAAAATCGGCCGCCATTTTCCAAGATGGCGGCCGTAGCACAGCATGCACGAATGTTGATTTTTAATATGTTGTTACTTTGTGCTAGTACTATACATATGCAAAGTTTCCCCTTTTAGGGAATTATTTCCACCTAATATCCTAATATGACTGGACTATTCCGGGAATTAGCCCGGACAAACAGACAGAGAACAAATTAAAAAACTGCATGTTTATATGTTGGTAAAGTGTGAAATGCCATATGAGCTTAGAAAAAAGTATTTATTTTGAAATCACGAACAGACAATTAAATTTAATTTATATGTATATATATTTCTAAGCTAATTGAAAGTATGCGTTACAGTAATTTCACAATCATTGTAAAGGCCAACTTAGCCTATATTATTTTTACGAATCGATAATTTGAACACACCTAATATATTATTATATTGGCTGGTTGTAACAAAATTGCAGTGATGGGGAATGTAAACTAAAAGTAAATATTGGCCTTGACTCAATAAGTAACACTTATACAAGTTATTCAAGGTTAGTAGTTAGTAATTACTTTCTGTTCCATAGGCGTCGCGCCGCCAACACTGTACAGTATATAAATTTAACATTAGTTTGTTTGTGGCGAATACACAAATAGTTTAATGTCTACTATTTTTTAAAGTTCTTCCTCTTTTATAAGTCGTTTATGACAAGATGTTTTAACAACGTTGTTTATTTTTCCTTATTGAGGTTAATGTTAAAATAATTTTCCAATGTAATCGTTATTACATTTATTTACTATGAGATATCATTTGGCTAAACTTACGGGTTGAATGAAGTAGTCTACGCCATTTTATTCTTTAACTCCAAGGTTTGTAATCCTGTGCGAAACCCTCTCCCCGACCTCCCCGCCGTTTCACACCGCAGTCCGTAAACTAGTTTACAAAAAAATAAGTGCCCTACAAAAGATTTTTCTTGTAGTTGAAAGATTTTTTAAACGAATTGAAAGAAGGCTTAGCTCAATTAATGTGAACATAAAGATTTTTTATAAAATATAAGAATTGTAGCAACAATGTTTAATTATGAAACAACTTAATTTGGCTTCAATGTTATTCTTAATTGCACAAAAATAAACATTACAACAAATACGGATTTGTTTGCATACAGATTTTGCGTACAACCAATGATAATTGTTTAGTGTAATACAAGAACAATATGATTTCCCCGAAGGATATGATTGTGGAATTTCAGAATAAAGGTTCTTTGATTTTTTATAAGGAAAAAAACATACCAACGAGTTTTATTTTCTTTTACAAATTATGTATACACATAATTGATTTTAACCGATACTCACATAAATGCAATTAGTATTTTTGCATAGTAAAATAATTTTATTTCAATTGAACGAATTGTTAAAGTTTACTCATTTGAAATATTTCGAATCAAGAAAACTGCAAGGAAGTGAGCCTTGGACTGTCTCAATCATAATTTTAAATGCATTGTTCGTAAGGGAAATACATTAACATAACACAGATTTTCCAGGTTGTCCGATGGTCAAAGGTATTTTTGTTCCGTAGAGAAGGGTCGGGGTTAAACTGGTCTGCAGGGCAGTAGCATAGATCATGAATAATAAAATAAATCATGCATGCATACCGGGGCTGTGTGCCGAGAAAAAGGTTGTCGCGGAAATAGTGCATGATCGCGCCGCGAGGTAGCGCTAGAGAGAAATCATTGTTAGCATTGGTGTTTCACACAGCTTCCATCTTTTCCCCAATAGATAACGCCACTATTGTCGAATTTCCAGTGGAACAAAATATTGCATTGGATCGGAGTTCTATTAGGTTATCAAAATACAATGACAGTAGGCAGGTAGAAGTGGGATTTCCTGACAGGGTCGCTAACGGGGAATCAGTGGATTTATCCTAATCTCATAATCAGTTATCTTACTGTTGCAGCGAAGTGTAGTAGGCCTACGCGTACAAGTATTTAGTTCGTTGCAATGTATTCCATGTTCAGTGAAAGGAGATTTAAATTAGTAGTTTATGAGGAATTTAAATACTCAAAAGGTGACAAGACACAATCTGGTCAGAAGTGACGATGTTCTAGAGGAAAAGGATGTTCGGCGCATCTATTCACGTATGTCGTGGATGCAATTTTGTTGTAGACAGTGGCGGTACAAAGCCACGAACCGTGTCCCAACCTAAGTAGGAATACATTTCTACACATTACTGAAACCACCTGCTAAATTGATCAGAACAGAGTTTGTGTTTTTTCCCGATACCATGACTGACAATATTACCCGAGAATATGTCACATGCATAAGAAAAAACTTGAGCAACGCTAAAAGAAGAAACCTCCAACTTCTTCTGAAATGTGCTGCAGAGACCTAACTAAACTTAACATATTCAATTATTTATTTTAAAGGTCATATTGCTTTAATGATGAGTAGAACTTAAGTTGAAACTTTGTTTTGATTTTGTATCATCGGACCAGCTTCCCTCAGCCCTGGCGCTAACCATCGGACCAGTTTAACCATTCCCGATTTTCCTTTAACAGTCAATGGTTCAAAATTAAAATTGTAATGTTAAAAGCTGTTTTACACTATCAAAACCCAAATTTGTTCTAGCCTGGGGGTGTCGGGTGTTCCCTATTTTTCTCCCCCAATCAATCTTTTGGATCAGCCGTTGACTGGTTGTGCCCCCCCTCTCCCAAACAATAGTCCACGCGACGATTATGTTCAGTTCTAGGCTACTGGTGAACTTATAAAGGTTAGGCCTATATTATAAAATGAGATGATTTTGTTTTTCGACTCTCTGAATGAACCTTATAACCTTATAAAGCTATATAGCCTAAGTATTTGGTTTATTCATGGTACAGTATAAAATTGCCATAGGAAAGAAGAGCTATTACAGTGACTCTTATGGTGAGACCTAAGGTGGGAAGTAGTAAATGAGTACTTATCACGTATTGGGAGTCATAAACTTTATATATGTATATTGTCTCAATATTCTCACTCTAACGGTATGTTAAGTCCAATTTGGTCCAAATTTGGTACACACATTGGTTTGCTAAAGCTGGCCTTACACGATCCGGCCTGCCTGTCAGTCCTGTCGGAAGCTTCATCGGAAGTCCGGCGTATCGTGAGCTGGAAACCCCATCTACAGTCCGGCCGGCAGGATACCTGTACACGCACGTTGTTAAACTTGTTTCAAAAGTCGGTTAAAATATGTCCAGCAAGTAGTAAAACTGCCACTTGAAGACGTTAATACACACGTGGGTTTAGCGGTACTTGAGTCTAAGAAAAAAATAAAATAAAAATTTGCCCTTAAAGACTGCCTTAATTATTTGAGAATGATGAGGAAACATATTTGCTACTATTTTCAAAAATAATTGTCTCGAATATGGTTTGACTGACGGCTGGACTGTAGAATCTGACCATACACCACTCACTTTCCGACCGCCTTCGGTCGGTGCGGTAACATCCGGCAGGACTGACAGGTGGCCGGATCGTGTATGGACAGCTGAAGGATCTGCTTCAGTAAACGAGAAAGCAACCGCTTCTCACTGTATCCCTATCTAAACAGTGCAATTTCTTGCAGCTGAACGCTTTGACATTGCCTCATTTCAAACCATTTTATAAGTCTATCTTTTGTAATTGAGTGTTGAAAAAAAAACTGAATATTCTCTATAAAATTTCGGATCCGGCTTGCAAATTATTTTTCATTATTAATTTTTTATTGTGTTAGGAAAAAAATTCAAACTTTGTACTTACAAAATGTCAATTACATAGCAAATCAAAAGCATTAAAAAAATGTAAATTGCAAGACGGATGCGTATTGTGACTGTGCTTAAAATGAGACCTTGCAAACAATTTTATGATACAAAATAAACGAAATAAATGGTTTGAAAATTAACATTGCCAGTGGCGCAAATAACACCTCCGCAACCCCCGCGGTGCGGAAGAGCGCGGCCAGTCAAGGGGCTCCGCGACCCGGGCACATAAAAATATATAAAGGAATTCAAAAAATAAAATATAGTAAACACATTATCATAAAAATAAATTTTACAATTAACAATATTTCATTAAGATTACCTTAATAAAATTCTTCCATAAACAATATAATCACTCATCATAAGTCGGAACCGTAATCATTATGGTTGCGTGATCTGTTTACTAGCAGTTGACAATAATGCCTGCTAAACTTAAGTAATAGTCCGGTCAATTTAGACATTCGGTGCTACATAAATTCCCACCAAGCTGAAAATCAGTAAGATTGTTTAAAATATGATTAAAAATAAAATTTGAAAGTTCCCCATCTTTCCCCTGTATGGAAAAAATTTTATTCAAGTTCAAAGGTCAAACAAATTAGTTTTTCGTGATTTTCAGCAAAACGGTAAGTTTTATCATAAAAATACTTCAAAGAAAAATTGTAGATCACAAAATTATCTACAAAAAATGTATCAATACTTTCTTTCCTACGAGCCACCGTTTTTGAGATATAACGATTCAAAAAATTTTAAAAGTTGTAATCGTCATAATATGCACACGTTTCCAAGCCACCTATGAGGTAGTGTACTTAGCGCGTTTTATTGGCGTGGTTTCCCCAGTAGGCCTATTCCACGGGTCTGTTGTGATCCTGTTTAATTTGAAACTATTGGAAAATAATGGATATTAGCAGAGATTGAAAAGATAAAAGCAATTTAAGTTAAAAAAAAGTAGTGAAATTTAATCGTCCGAGTCGTAACAAATTCTTCTTCTTGATGTTCTTGTTCTTGTTCGTCTTGTTCTTCTTGTTCTTCTTCATTTTCATTCTGAGTACATGTAAGCTGCGTTAATAGCGATGTATCGCATGTCGCTTCGTAGGAATCAAACGGATCCTCCACTGTTGGTGATTCAATATTAGAGCACGACCGGCCTTGACAATGTGTACATGCCAGAGAACAAAACAGTCCGACTTTTTTGCAACCACATTTAGCACTGCACCCATTTTTGCAGTTGCAAAAAATTGTGTTCAGCAGTTTTTCCGGCGCAGGTGGAAGTAAATTTTGGACTGCTTCTAATGAATTGTTGACCAACTTCCAACCCCAGTCTGTAGGGTCTAGCTGATAACCAAGCCACACTTGAACTTGGTAATATACCCGAAAAAGATGTTGATGAGCAGCAACTGAGGTTGGAGGAAGACAAGCTAATTGTACTTGTTTTTTACTTTTAGTATTTTTAACGAAACATGCATATCAATACTTATCTAAGCAGGTAGTTTTTTTAGGAGGTACATAGAAAGAAGAAAGCGAATGCCGTTAGTGATAATTTCTTGTCGAGTTGAATTACTATTTTTAAAAACTTCAGCACATTGAACTAAATTTTGTTTTTCAAACATTTTTAAAACTATTATTTTACCCCTTCTGTAAAATGCAGATGTTTTATCACAGCCAGTTATTGCGTGTAAAAATGGTACATGATTTTGACACTTTGCAAAAGTAGATAAACTTTTTGATGAATATATTTCCGATTGATGTTGAGCTTTTCCTGGTTTTAAGAAGAAAATAGTTTTTTCAGTTGGAGTTCGAGCAGTGAGTAATACGAGTAAGTCTACATCTTCACCAACAACAATAGTTGTATTTGTCAAATTGAATTGTTCTATTGCTGTTTCAATTAAAAATACATCAGCACCATTATTAGCTTGTTTTACCAATATATTTTCAGCAGTAAATTTTGTTTTCAACATTGAAATGAACCGAGACTTGTTGTGAGTATTTGTAAGACATTTTTGTTGAGTGGTTGGAACTGTTATATTTTCATCAAATAAAATATCAATTGATGTAGATGTTGCTAAAGTTCGACGACGTTGTTCTGCAGCTTTCGTATTTCTCGTGCAATCATTATAGCCATCAAATACGACAGTTTTTTCATTTTACCTGATATTTTTATAATTATATCGTATGTATATTTTATATTATAAGTGTAAGTTACAATGACCGATAGAAAAATATTTTAACATATATTACAACTATAGATATGTATATACGTGGCGTACTCATGCATATTATGACGATTACAACTTTTACAACTTTTTGAATCGTTATATCTCAAAAACGGTGGCTCGTAGGAAAAATGTATTGGTACATTTTTTGTAGATAATTTTATGATCTACAATTTCTCTCCGAAGTATTTTTATGATAAAACTTACCGTTTTGCTGAAAATCACGAAAAACTAATTTTTTTGACCTTTGACCTTCAATAAAATTTTTTCCATACAGGGGAAAGATGGGGAACTTTCAAATTTTATTTTTAATCATATTTTTAACAATCTTACTGATTTTCAGCTTGGTGGGAATTTATGTAGCTTTACTCTTATTTTTTGGTCTAAATTGACCGGACTATAATTATTAGGCCAACTATTTGCTCCCCCATCAAACAAATGTATTTCGTTGATGTAAATGTAGCCTATAACCACCAGGTGTTAGGCTAGGCGCATATTGGGACGTGTTTGACGCTTTTCACGCGCCGTGGCACAGCGCGACTTTTTGTAACATACGTAAATGAATTGATTAGTGCATATTGGGTAACGCTACGCTACGCAGCGCGACTCGGATGGCACGACAGACATGTGGCACAGTGGCAGTGACACAGTTCATCGTGCCACGCGTCACAAGTCTCACGAGTTCAGTACCTACTCTACTGTCGCTCAAAGGTTTTGGTATCCAGTTGTGCATTTTCCATTATCACATTTTTCAGATTTTGGCCTTGGAAAAGCTGATAAAATAAAATTGGATTTATTTGAATAATGAAGCTGAATTTTTAATAAACATAAAAAAAAGTCATCTTTAATAAAATAATTATCATAAAATAATTTTTAATCCTACTAATATTATAAATGTGAAAGTTTGTATGTTTGTTTGTTTGTTTGTTTGTTTGTTTGTTTGTTTGTTTGTTTGACTGACAATCACGCAAAAAGTACTGGATGGATTTGAATGAAATTTGGCACACATATAGATCATGACCTGGAATGAGACATAGGCTATAAATAATTTTGATTTAAGGGTTGAAACAACCCCTAAAACAATAAATATTTATTATTATACATCCATTAAAACTAGAAAGCTGGAATTTGATAGATTTATTTCTTATAAGGTACATATAAAATGTAAACTATATTTGCATTTTACACTGTGCTGCTAAGGGGTGAAATTGTAATAACAACCCCTAAAACAATACAAATTAATTATTATACTTCCCATAAAGCTAGAGAGCTGGAAATTGGTACATTCATTTCTTACAAGATATATATAAAAAGTAAACCATATTTGTATTTTTCAGTGTGCTGCTAAGGGGAGAAAATGTAAAAACAACCCCTAAAACAATACGAAATAATTATTATACTTCCCATAAAGCTAGAGAACTGGGAATTGGTACATTATTTCTTACAATACATTTATACAATGTAAACCATATTTCCTTTTATTCACGTGCTTCTTAGGGGTGAAAATGAGATAACAACCCCTAAAACAATACAAATTAATCATTGTACTTCCCATAAAGCTAGAGAGCTGGAAATTGGTACATTCATTTCTTACAAGATATATATAAAAAGTAAACCATATTTGTATTTTTCAGAGTGCTGCTAAGGGGTAAAAATGTAACAACAACCCCTAAAATTATACTAAATAATTATTATACTTCCCATGAACTGGAATATGGTACATTTATTTCTTACAAGACATTTATAAAATGTAAACCATATTTCCTTTTATTCACGTGCTTCTTAGGGGTAAAAATGAGATAACAACCCCTAAAAAATACAAATTAACTATTATACTTCCCATAAAGCTAGAGAGCTGGTAATTTGTACCATTATTTCAATCCAAATTTCCATTTTGTAGTGATCAATCAGCTTCGATTATATTACAAAAATTTCAAGCTTTTTCATTATTTTTTCACAAAAATTGTCAATATCTCGAAAACGCTGCGTTCTAGAGCATTTTTGACGATTCTCGACCCCTCTTTGGGAAAACCCATCTTTGCCAGTTACGGGCTATCAACGGTAAAGTGTATATGCCCCTGGGGGCTCTTTGCACACTTATCAAGGACCTATGGCAATGCAATATTAATTTTGTTGGGTGTAGTAAGTGAGCACTGATCATGGTCCCCAGAACACGACGTAATTTCACCCTTTTCTAAACGTCTGATTGATTTGAAACTTTGCACAATTAATTATCAAGGACCTATGGCAATGCAATATTAATTTTGTTGTGTATAGTAAGTGAGCACTGATCATGGTCCCCAGAACATGACGTGATTTTCACCCTTTTCAAAACGTCTGATTGATTTGAAACTTTGCACACCTATCAAGGACCTATGGCAATGCAATATTATTTTGTTGGGTGTAGTAAATGAGCACTGATCATGGTCCCCAGAACACGACGTAATTTTCACCCTTTTCAAAATTTCTAATTGATTTGAAACTTTGCACAGTTATCAAGGACCGATAAAAATGCAA
>JAGFPH010012205.1:17182-31241 GCA_018207615.1 Philaenus spumarius | reverse complement strand
AGTTGTATACTTTACTAAATATTTAGATTTACGAAGTATTAAAATCTTTGAATTTATTATGCTCTGCTGTGATACGATGATCTAACGAGATGCGTGGAGACTTTCCCGGAGTTTCTATTACGACTGTTGAAGTGACCCGCGTTTTACGGTTAACTCCTGCAAAAACTTATACTCTGCTGTGACACGATGATCTAACGAGAAGCGTAGAGACTTTCCCGGAGTTTCTATGAAGACTGACGAGGCGAACCGCGTTTTTCGGTAAGCTCTGGCAAAGGCCTATATTAGCCTACCAACCCTTCTACTCAATTTCCCTTTTGTTTTTGGTGTGGCGCTCGGGCTGTAATTACTTTAGAATTTCTTCCTTATTTTTCCCATAATCCTGGTTGTTTTCTCTACTCGAATATATGTAAAAATTATATTTTTGGCATTGTTTTCAAAATTAATTGATTTTGTACATTGGCAATTATATTGGCTAGACTGTAGAATGGGCGTGTCTTTACCTTTGGTCGACCGACAATTCTCTTCAAGAAAAATAATCAACTTTTGCCTGTTCCTTATGGTTTGCGAGATTTGTGACCATTTATTCCCAAATTCCTGTAACTCGGCTTCCCGTGATCGGATCGGGTCCTGGATGATGTCATTTTGTTCAGCTTGGTTTACTGGCTACGCACAAACTCGATTCGTAGTTGTACGACGTCGCGTTCCCGTTCCACACCTTTTTCGCGATCGCGTTTTTCTTGACTCGCGGTTTTTCCAAATTATAAAGTTTTTTATATTTTTTATGGTTATACTGTATTCTTTACGTCTTTCCACTAAACTAGTCTTTTACCGTTTTTTGAATCGGTTAATTTTTGGTTGAGTTATTGTCCTTTTCGTATCATTACTTTTTGTCTAAATATGTTAACACCCCTTTTACCTTAAATTAATCCTTTTTTCTATCTTTCACAGGTTTTGACATTTTATACTAATTATTATCTCTATTTTTATATCTTATCATTTTTTCTATTAACCCTTTATTTATAGGTGAAAATAGGCATTTTACTTGTTTACCTAAAAACGTTAATAACTCTTAAATTTATTCTTTGATATTATTTAAACGTGACTAATTTTGTTAAAATCTTTATTTATTTTAATTAATTTACTACTTTTTACTAAAACTGTACTTTAAACTACTTTGATTTAATTTTCCTTTTTTAATTACTTTTTATTTAATTATTTTTATATTTACCCTTTAATTTTAACAAAAACTTTTTTCGTAATTTGTCTATTTTTCTAATGGTCTCTCAATACCCTTATAAAGATTTTAAAAACTTTCAAAAATTCTGACTTTTAACTTTTTTCCTCGCTTTTATTTTGCTAATAACTTTTTATTCCTTTATTTAATTCCAAATTGTGATTTGACTTTTTTATTACCATGATTATTCTACATATTTTGATACTTTAAAAACAACTTTTTTATTAAAATAATTTTTCCATTGTTCTCTAGCCAGCTTGTTTCATTTGGCTGCTGAGATTCAAACAACTTTGAACATGAAAAGTTAGCCTAACTTGCTCTGTATATTGGTGTCTGAAGGACTTAGTAGATTTTATAATTAAATTGAAAAATTATTTCATTGAGCGGATATGCCTATTTCTTAATCCGTCTCAACTCGTATCATCAAATTAGCCGTTGACATTTTCCAATATATCCCGAGACATTGCTGCCAGTTTGAAGGGTAAAGCTCTCTACTAGCTGATGCTATTGCAATGAATTGCTCCGTACTTTTATTTACGTTTAGAAGTGTAAATTTTCAAAAATTTTGCGGGCGGTGAATTGAATTTTACCGTCACGCTCTACTATTTATATAGTTTACTTGGTAATACCTCTGAAATTGACATTGTACTTCCTCATTTTGTAACTTGTGTTAAAATAGTTTATTTGGTCACACCTCTGAAATGGACTTTGCGCTTCCCCATTTTGTAAATTTCGTTAAAATAGTTTACTTGGTAATACCTCTGAAATGGACATTGTGCTTCCTCATAGTTTACTTGGTAATACCTCTGAAGTGGACATTGTGCTTCCTCATTTGTAAGTTGTGTTAAAATAGTTTACTTGGTAGTGTTAAAATAATAAAATTTTGTGTACTTTGCAAATTTGTTTTGTGCAGTATTTTTTTAGGCAACCAAAATAATTTCCGTTATATATTTTATACATATTTATAAAAATATCGTCATAGAAGTTTACACTTCTTCCTTGTGGTCTTTAGTACACCTGGTTATTTTAATTTTGAAAGCCTTATATTTTATTATATCTTTCATGTTCGTTATTTACAAAAGTTTCTGCTTCGATTCGTTTCAAAATAATATACACTGTGAATTATTTTTACTTGGGTTCGAAAATAAAAACTAATATGTTTCAAAGTTCTTACATTATGTTTACGCTATTAAAAAAAACGAATTCTTGTGCAAAAACTTGTGCCGAAATTTTTTGCAGCACGAAATCTCACACGTAAAAATTTAATTATATCGACATGTTGGTGCCAGTCGAAGCATATTAACGTTAATATAGTATGAAAGAAATTGTACCTATTTCGGTCCAGCCGTTTTACTTTGAATCGTCCATTATTCTTTGCGCATGCGCATTGTAATCAGCACAAACTAAATTCAGCACCCCGAAACAGTTGAGATTGCAATAAATTTTTTTTAGAATCTAGTTATTAAAAATAGTATTGTAACAGTTGAATTTGATAAAAGGGTAAAAGTTGTTTTTAAATATTCAAATATCACCTCCTATAAAAACAAGTGTAAGTGAGTAACAAAATCGTGAGTGTAGTGCATGCGTAAGATCTTGTAAACTATCATTTTAAAGACATAAATATGTTACGTTATTCATCAGCTGTCAATAAAAAAACCCCTCAGTCATAAAACAGCTGATTTCGCTAATCATCTGTAAAACTTTAACAAAACTTAACCTAGTGGTTACGTTTACAAGTTTACAATCAAAACCAACTTCTTATGTCTAGATGTTGGTTGTTCATGAGCTATTATAAAACTATTGTATAATAGTTATGCTATATGATCGGTTTTGAGGTTAGAAATCTTTGAAAACGTATGTATTTTTATAATCCTTAATGTTTACTTAACAGCATAATAAACAACTTAGCGTTAAGAACTATATTTTAGTTTTAGACTATCGCTATCTTGGGCTATTGGCCTGCATTATTAACGTTTTAATAGAATCATTGAAGTTTGAGCCTACTGTCGATGAAAACATTAGTGAATTTTAAAAAGAACAATAATTTGACCACGCAGCTGAACCGCTGACGTGAGTTGAGCGAATTTCCAAAATTAAATTTATATATGTTTTTGGGTTTCAAACAACTATTTGGGAAATTGATCTACTCACGTAGGTGCTGCCAGCATGTACCAAATATATTGCCATCGGTCACCACGGTAAAAGCCGTGGATTTAATTCTGGTACTTTTACGGTATTTTACGTTTTTATTGTTTTTGGGGGAACCAGATGGGCTACAAGGTCGCGTAAAAAAACAAAATGTGCAAAATTATTTAGTATGTCTATTTTTTTAAAGAAAATTTCAACAAAATTTAATTCTTGTACGAAAAATCTCAATAAATTGTTACTTCCGGTCAAAAATTTGGTCTACTTCTGGTCAATTTTTTTGGCTAACCTACCACTTCAAGCGACTTAGAAACCCAATATGTGTACCAAATTTGGTCCAAATCGGACGTAAAATGCGTCCGATAGAGTGCGCACACCATACATACATAAATATATGCATATATATATATATATATATAATTTTTAATGACACCCCAAAACGTGTTCTGGGGACCATGATCGGTGCTCATTTGCTACTCCCGGCCTTGGATCTTATCATAAGGGCCACTGCAATAGCTCATTTTTCCTATGGAAATTCGCTAATAATATAGTTTTGCATAAATGACTGTATTTCAAATATTTGCTGTTAAAATAGTAGGCCTATTATTATGTATGATCTTTTTGTTTTCTACAAATTATTCAACTGTTGACTCTGCCATGTACGATAAAAACCTAATATGTTTTAAGTTATATTTCTTCTCGTGCATCAATTAATCTGAACGTGGTTTTCACGGGATCTTACTAGTTTAAAATAATAAAAATGGGTTTTAATTTACACAGGCATAGGTTATATTTTGTGTATTATTGTTACTGAACTAAGAGCTACCTTTCTGACAAAAACCAAACATACTAGCTTATTTGACTGTTTAAAACGATTTAAAGCTATACATAATTATACACACTTCTGCACAACGTCGAACTTTTTATAAAAATAAGCAATTACCAGTTGAAATTAAGTTTTCATATATATAACCTTAAACACTTATAGTTACGAATATAAAAAATAGGTATACAATTTACCTTTATACGTCTATTCAATCCTTGTTTATAGATGTGACGACCGCGGTTTCGGGTTACCCCATCTTCCGGTCACACAAATTACGCACTAATTAATTAAACAAATATAACCATTTCTCTTACTAGTGAGATCGTCGTAAATACACTTAACACACACGACACATAAAACGCACAAGTAAGGTTTATTATAGTCCACACTTGGCCCGGGCGAGGGAAAGGGTTTTATTTATTTAATTAATTAATGCGTAATTAGTGTGACCGGAAGATGGGGTAACCCGAAACAGCGGCCGTCACAGCTATAATAACGAGGATTGAAAAGACGTAACAAGATAAATTTTATACATATTTTCTATATTCGTTTTATAACTCAATCCGGGAACTACACAACACAATGAAACTTATAGTTAAGCAATTGTTACGTTAATACTTTAGCAACCAACTGCATACAGTACCGGTTACAACAGCTGATTACTAGCATACATAATTAAAAACAATAGTTATGCCCAGCCTAGACCGATAAAAATGATTTGCAACCATCTTTTACACTAGAGCTTTACATAAAAAATGAATAGGGAAACATACTATTTATTGTATACAATATTTGTAATTTCAATAAAATTATAACCTCCGCAGAAATATTGAAGTATGTTGCTTTTGATTCAATCGTCTATCTTCGGATGTATTCAATTTTTCTGACTATAATTTTCATCTAATCACACATCACTTTAAAATTAACTACTTTAAAATAATGTAAACTGAAACTAAAGCCGAATAAATCGTTACATTGCTAATTATAGGTCTACACGAAACAGGAGTTGATACATATATGAAAATAATTGGATTATTATCATATTCTGGACCTATCATAATTATAGTTAAGTTATAGTCCAGTCACTTAAGCCAAAAAGAGGGCCAACCTCGGAATGAGAGATAATAAACTGTAAACTCCTATAAACCTTTATTTTGGCGTTCTAAAAGTTGACTCAAAAGTCTCATAAAATCTAGTGTCTGCGTTTTAAGATATTCAAGGTCAAAGGTCACAAATATCACAATGGTTTTTCGCAAATATCTCGCTTCCTATGGTTTCAATGCTATTTGCATCTATTATAAATATTGTAAAACATACAATTTTCTACAAATTTTGATCATAATTTTTTTTATACGGTTAATTAACCGGTTTTGAGACAGAGCTCTGAGTGCCCGCAGCTCTTACCCACCCATATTATAATGCAAGGTCAACCGTGAATCAAAGTAAATAAAACGAAGTATAAAGCTAATAAATAAATACTAAAAAATCCATAATTAATTATGATTAATTTGCATAGTTTATTAATTAATACATAATATTTATTAATATTTTTCATTTGGCGAATATACATTCATTTAATAATATTTACCTACTTCGTGTAGTTAAAAAATTGTTAGAGAAATACTTTAAATATAATATATTTTAATTATGTCTTAGTTATATTTTAAGTAGAAAAATAATAAAGTAAATACATTCGCATTGTATCTTTATTTAGCAATTTTATGTTGCATACATTTTTAAAATTTAAGTTCAAATGCGGGAAGGATTTACAAAAACTTTGATAATTTGAAGGACATGAGTCTCAATTTTCTTTTTCTTCATCGTCGTCTTCCGGTCGCTCGAAGATTTCGAATTCACTATCATCATTTTCGTCATCAAGGATATTTATTTCTAACTCTTCAAGGATTTTGGGGTCTAATGCACTTACTTTATTTTCAACTTCTTAGCCCACGGATTGGAGAATTTTATCAACTAATTATCTATGTACAATACCTGGTTTTTGCTTATCCAATCCCAAATCACTTTGTGATTACCGCGGTTTTGGGTAACCTAAGTAAATAAGTATCCATCTTCAGATCACAGAAATAATTAAAATAAATCCCTTCATTAGGTCGTCAAATACATTAACGTCATTACTCAAAACAAAAATCACAAAAAAAAGTCACGAAACATATTAAAAAACTTTAAAAAAAACACATTAAAACCCTAGAACTGGCATGGTTAAAGCTAAAATTGGCCAGCCCGTTTTTAGCGTTTTGCACGCATATTTTTAAAAATTCGCCAAAAATAGTAAATGAACCCCAATCCAAAAGTGTACAATAGCTTTTTTGTAGAAGAAACGTCAAATATGCCACTAAAAATTAGTTTATTTTGAAATTGTAAAAGTTATTAGCTCAAGAAACAAAAAATGTTTAGTAACGAAAGGAAAAAGTTCAACTTTAGGCCTACATAAAAAGTAGTAAAACTTTTTTGTAATTTTTTTCATAAATTTAAAAAAGTTTTGTAATTTAGTTCTTAATAGAACTGTATAAAAACATTTATCAATTTCAAATTTTTTATTTTGAAAAAAACAGTTTTTATGTTCCAAGTACACGACTGGTAACAAACCTAGGCCTAGATTGTAACGTCATTTACTAATATATGCTTTGCCCAAAAATGAAATATTATTATAACAAAGTGTAGAGGATAAATCAAAGAAAAGAACGGTATACTTGTCTTTCCTTAGTTCACAAAATTGTTTGAGTTATATTTATTTGAATAACAAAATGACATCAATCTAATGAAGAGTCGACAGTCGGGCAGCATGCGTCATATAAACACCGTGGGACCCATGCGCCATACTTTCTCACCAGAACGTCCTAATTCTGTACATTTCAATTGTCGTCTAGACAGACAAAACCAGTTATTTCTTGATTATTTTAACACGGTTACAAACTTCAGACTTTGCTGTACAATATGGTGTAAAGAAATCTGTAAAAACATTTGATATGGTAGGCGTAAAATGACTTGACAAATGGGCTGTTTCATTGGTTGAGAAACGTCCAATCGCAAGGGTTTACAGTAATTGTTAGGAAAATTACAAATTTTATAGTGAAATCTGATTGGAAGACACCAACAGAAAGATAAAATCTTGACGAATCCAATGGTATCATTATAATTGCCAAAGAAATATTAGTTTAGATGGTCTTAAACGTTGAAGAAGTGGAAAACAACAGTACAATTGTATGGAGATTCGCGCACGGAAAACGCTGTAGACCGATGTGCATATTTTAAAACGATGATTAGATTACGTATGTAAATATACGTTTTACGAAGAAGTTATAAATACAAAAAATTAAGTGGGTTAAATTATCGATTATGCAAATATATGCAAATTTTCGCAAATGTGTGAAATTGTTGCGTTCTGCGCCTGAGAGAAGGCCATGCATGGCCTTCTGCCAGTTCCACGGCAGAACATGGATTAACATGGATTAGGCCTAATCACGCTAACCGGTCACAGTAATACTATTAATGAAAACTGTGTTTCCATACGTTTAAAGTTATTACAATAATGGTGTAGAATTAATTATAACCTCAAAGTAAGGTGGTAAACACAGTTAAATGTCCATTCATTTGAAATACATTCAATAAAAATAAAATGTTGGTTCATCAGTCTAGGCCTAACCTAAAATTATTGTGTGTATGTTTTACCTTGAGTGAACCTCTTTTGTAAATTTTTTTTAAGCTTTTGAACCGTTTGGAGATATTTATCATATCCTTAGAAAATCTCTCTATGCATGGATATTGTCAAAAAGTTAATTACACAGACACAAACACATAACACACAACACATTTAAACAAATACAGTATGTAGATGGAATCATACGACTCCCGGATATCGAGTCCCGACCGATATTTAATGTAGGACCGATAAAAAAAAAATTATCCATCCCATTACTTTCAATTTTGTATAGTGATTTCTAGACGTAAAAAGGCAGGCCTCTGAACATTTTTATTTTAAAATATTATAAATAAAACAAATTTAAATATTTTGAAAAATATTTTATTGGAAATAAAAGTTTGTATATTTCTCTTAACAAAAAATTATTTCTTGATAATAGTGTGCAGCAAGCACCATACAAATGTCTGCTTCCTAAAACAACCCCTATCCGAGATGGACATACATATTTTATTTAAAAAAGTTGGCTTTGAAAAAATCGTATAATAATAAATAATAAAAACCGTTCCTTTAAAAATCTCCAGCACCATACTGATGTCCTTTTCCTGCCCAATGTTATTTTATTTTTGTCCGTCTCCCATTTGGGAATGTGTTTAGTTTGCTTATGTATGGATACAGTATATGAATGTGCGAGTGAATTTTGCTTATAAGTAGTTTATTTTTTTAATTCAACAAATATGTTTTAAATTAGGCTGCTTTATTTTGTAAGGCTTAACAGGTTGTATTAGTTGATGATTTTTCTTTAAAATTTTTTATGCTTTTATGTGTATTTTTGTTTGATTTCATTTGTATTTTCACAATATCTCTAAACATTTAAATTGTATATGGGTTAAGTGTAAGCGAGGACCAGATTATCCACCAACCTATCTCTTTACTTTTGCCTGCATAGCTAGATATCTCATTTGAAGCTTTGCCACCAATCAATGTAAATTTTTCTCAGTCCTCTCCATGTGTCTTTGCCTACCTCAACTCCTAATTTTTCCCATACTAAAGGTTGTTCTTATTGCTCCATCATTGACAATGAATTAACAGAGCAACGTTTTGTAACCAACAAATACAGTTTTAGGTATTCGAGACCATATAACGTGATTCAAACTTTCGTTAGGTTTTACGTCTTTCCATCCAGGTTGTCTTAGGACAGGTCTCTGAATATAAATTTTACACCAAAACAATTAGAAAGTAATTATTGCAATGCAAACATCGTATGTCATATGATCGTTTCGTTTGTTCGTCGGCTTGCTGCTTCTTAATGAGGTGTACAGCAGTTCACATCAAACCCGCCCTTTTTGCGTAACAAAGGGGGCCTTCCTCTCCGGGGGGGGGGATCCTTGTCCCAGATATGTCTGTCTCATTGATGCGAGGGCATCACATTCGCATAAAACGTGGAAAGAAATTTCCTACTTCTCTCCACACCTTCGACATAATGGGCTGTTCTCCAGCCCCATTAGGTGGAGGTGCCTCTTCAGAGAGTTGTGTCCCGTCAGTAGACCGACCAACAACCTCACTTCCCGCCTGCCAAGACCCAGCAGTGTTCTTCTTAGGTGTCCATCCAGGCCATCAATGAAGTCGTGTGCCTGTCTCCGACCTCTTACCGTCTCACTCCATCTGAGCAAGTGTTCTGCTTGAACATGTTTTCTTACGATTTCTTTCCCATAGCCTCTTGATACTCCCATTATCGGTTCTGGGCCCATCGGTGGAGTTTCTGCTCCTCTTTTAGCCAGTATGTCTGCTATTTCATTCCCTTCTACTTCTTCACGTCCAGGGACACAAATAAATCTTACTTGCCTACTCCTTGACAACTGGTCCAGCAGAAACTTGCACTCCCAAACCAGTTTTGACGTTGTTCTTGAAGCTATAATGGCTTTTATAGACGCCTGACTATCAGAACATATCGCAACATCTGTACTAATGCTTCCTGATTCCAGTATTCGTTTTATGTATGCAAGTATTGCGTATACCTCCGTTTGGAAGACCGTAGATTAGAGCCCCAGAGACGCTGAGTATCTTTCCTGGGTGTACGGTCCTTTGTGCATGTACATTCCTGTTCCCGTACCTTTGTCTGTTTTTGACCCGTCTGTGAATCAGATTTGTCCATTTCCAAGATCTACTTGTTTCCGTAGCCACTGTCCCCGAGCCGGAAAAATAGCCTCTAATTTGCTATTGAAATTATACTTAGGACTCATGTAGTCCGTACCGGCTTGCAGCATCGGATCCACTCCAGTATTTTGTTCAGACACTAACCGTGTCCATTTCTTGCAAGAGATGTTGACCAACTAGCTCCTGTGAGGTCCAGAGGTGGGAGGTACAACAAGATATCCATGGCCGCAGTGGAGATAGTTCTCACGACCCCCGTGATTCCAAGGCAGGTCATCCGCTGTACTTTATTAATTAATTTCTCTTTTTGCCCATTCCTTCCTGGTAGCGGGCCACCAGACTATAGAGGCAAAAGTTAGAGACGGTTATTATGGTAACATAGAGCCAGTTCATCATCTGGGGCCGAAGTCCCCATGAGGTTCCAATCGCTCTCCTTCATGTCCAGAAAAGCTTTTGCTGCCTTTCTTCTTATGTGTTCTCCCCAGGCTAGCTTTGTGTCTAGGGTGACGCCTAAGTATTTTGTTGTTTCGGAGCATGTAAGTCTTTGTCCCAGTAGACTGGGCATGTACAGACCATCCGTCCGACGTTTCCTAGTAAAGAGTATGAGATCTATTTTCACTGGGTTTACAGTTTCCAACCAATTGAGTGAGCTTTGGACGATGTCAGATACAGTCCCTGGGAATTTACCTATTCTCAGAATGCATAAGTCGTCCGCATAACCTTGGGTATAAACTCCTTTCTCATTTAGTCCCACAAGCAGATAGCCCATAAGAGTGGTGAAGGAACTCCCTCTTGGGAGCATCCAGGTCCAACCTTAATTCTAATTTCAGTACTGTTTAATTGTCATATCGCCAATCTATTTTCAAGTTAAGCTTTTTATCCAGCGGGTCTAAAACGGGTAAATCAGATATAAAGAAAAGATTTGCCTACATGATGTTGTATTCCATGTTTTTCAAAAAAGAAAGAAGAATGTTTTAGACAAATTAAAAAAGTGCAACTGACAAATTAATTTAACGTATACCTAATGTGAATAGATAAGAGATAGAAGTACAGCGACTTGAATGTTGTTTTAGTTTTATAATTTCTATTTACGCCTAGTTGATAACAACGGGAACTGAATGTAATCAGGATGAATAATGGAGAACGCCTTAGGCACTGGGTCAGACAGTATTGTAGACTTGATAAAGCTTTGCTCCGTTACACGTGAATATTTCACGAGAGAGAAATCAAATTTCACCCTTATTTTATAGTCTTTTGTTATTTTTCTACTAACCATAAACGTTTTATTTTTTCCGTGAACGAAAAGTAATAATTCATTCGATAAGACAGTTTATTTTGTGAATTAATTTGAATATACATTTAATATCTGAAAGTAAGACCCCTGACAAGATATGACACGTGACAACCTTGTGTTAAATTATTTAAATGTTTTATGCAGTGTTGTTAAATGTGACTCAGTAAACCACTACATGTGTGTTTGTGACTTGAAAATGGAGTTTTGACTCCGAAACCGGTAGTCCCAAAAAAAAAGAAAAAAGGACAAAAAGGAATGTAGGCGGACATTAAGGTATGTAAACCATTATATAGTTTTATTTTAGCTCAACGAGGTGCCTTAAAACACTTATATTAAAAGCTGTAACTAAGTTGCCGCATCACTAGCAGCAAATAGCTTGTCACACTTAGCTATATAGGATATATTTTGTCACCAAACAATCTTATATTATATTTATTCGCTAAGGAGCTTCTTTGTCGGCCTATTACGTCGTTATTTTTTAACCAATTTGTACAAATGATGTGTCATTTTAAACATTGTACACTGCAGATTTACTGAAAAATACTACAATGACAATACCTTTGTGACTTTTACCCGAAAAAATAAGTTTTGCGTAATATAATTTTATTGATCCATTGGTGTTGAGGGGAAACAACAAAGCGATCTTTAATGTCACGGGAGTCACTTATAATTGTCGAACTGTTTGTAGACAAAACGGAGAAATAAATAACTCAGATATTCTATTTATGTCAAACAAAATTTAACAGGTTATCTTGTTTTAATTATAAATAATTATTGATGCAGTTCAGGCATAAGGAAAAGTGCATAACTCAAAAGCTAAATAGATTTTGTAGGATAAAATAAATTTAGCTCGAAACGAGAGCAAATAAGATGCTTCTAAATACAGGTAAAGGAATAATAATTTCACACAAATTTGACAAAAGTATTTTATCAACAAAGCTTCCTCTAGCGGCACTGTTAGCCGTAACAAAATCACATCATCCTAACTATTTAATTCCTTGAAAGCATTGAAGAAACAACAGTGTTCTTTCTTCAATGGTGAAAGCCACTATTGGCGAAGTTACTATGCAGATTCTGACTACACTGTAAGTGTTACCACTTGGGAAAATTGGAACTTATTGTCGGCCTTTTTATCTAGTGATTCCTAACGGAAGATCACAGGAGATTTGTATTTTGTTTCATAACTATGTAATTTGCTATGTGTGTCACACTGAAAATTAAAACATTTTATTAAAGACATAGATCGATAAGTGTAAGGTGTTCATTATATTATAAAACACGTGTATTATAATATTATCCGTTACATCGCTCGCAATGTCACTGTCTTTTAATTATTTATGACTTAATACATAATATTAATGAGTAATGTAGTTTTTTATTTCCTAGGACCTATTTAATGTGAGCGTACTATATATTTACATCATTTAAAATTTGTGTCTATATTTTAGAAATTTAAAGTAATTACATTAAAAACAATGATTGCTTTAAAGTTGAAATTGCTGGTAGTGGTTGAAGGCGAAAAGAAAAGTGTTACTCTCGCTTCAGCTGAGGGTAAATAAAAAAAAATAATGCAGCGTTTACTGGAAGTCATGATATTTATATTCGCTTTTCCCCCACAAAGAAAATAATTTTGAGCTTTTCTAGAAACAAATCACTTTTTGTGCAATAAAATTTTATCGATCTATTATCGTTGAATAAAATAATGTCACCTTTAAATTTTAAATTTAAATTTGAAATGTTACCGACCTTTAAATTTCTCCGATCTAATTCTATTTTAGCTCAACGAGGTGCCTTAAAATGCTTCTATTAAAAGCTATAACTAAGTTGCCGCATCGATAGCAGCGAATAGCTTGTCACACTTAGCTACTACGTATATTTTGTCACCTAAGAATCTTATGTATTAATTCACTTAGGAATATCTTTATGCAACTCTTACGTCATAATTTTTCAATACATTTCACTGCCGATTTACTGAAAAATTTTAAATATCACTGTATTTTTTCAAATAAATGACTTTTTTAAATTACTCTGTGTTATTTAAACGGGGAAAATTTTGTAGGAACTATCCCTTAGTTTAAGAGAACCAGTTAAAGTTGGCTCATGACAAATGTACTAATTTGAAGCCAAAACATTACGATACACCCCAAAAATATAAAATTTATCATTTCCTCCTTGTTTTTTAAAATATAAAGTCCTAAATTTTATGTATATGTTATTTGTATGGGAGCATTATTTTCTAGAAACTCTCCTTTAATTTGAGAGAACCATTCGACGTACGCTCTTAACATAAATATGTGTTTTAAGCTTGTCCATACTAAACGTAAATTCCATCAAACCCTTGAGATGAGTTTTATGTAACAGCTGATGTTTATTATTAGTGAAATCTCACTACGTGCTTTTAATAATTAAACAGCTGATCAAGGATTTTACTCAATTTCCTGTACAGTAAACAACCCATATGTAACCTTTATGAAGTAATTGGTTAACCCCCGAAAATGGCTCAAAGGATTTCCTCGAAATTTGGTATCCAGGTTTTTTTTTACAAAGGCCAACTAAAGCGAACTTCTAGTGTTGTGCACAGCCTCCTGGATTGTGTATTCAATCTGCATAAATAAAAATGTAAATGTTCCTTTGTTAAAAATCTTAAATCTCCGAAAGTTCCTCACCGTTTACTTTGAAATTTCGATACAAAGTTTCATTTGAACGCATGTTTGTATATGCTTTTTGAAAAACAACGCCATTATTAGA
>JAGFPH010012204.1:9461-21551 GCA_018207615.1 Philaenus spumarius | reverse complement strand
ATTAACAAATTTTAGGCCTACATTTTTTTTATTTGCTCAGTGTTACAGCTTACATGAAATATGTGTAGGCCTATGTATAATTATTTATATATTTGTTTAAATTCTAACTTTTAACATCCTCTCAAGAATGATTACATCACTGTTTCATCAGAAATATTGTATCAAAGCGAGAACTAAGAAAATGTTCCAGTGAAGTCACACAATGGAGAAATAATATTACAAACAAATTCTACAAAATATGTTACTGGGATACACCCAAACATTGTGCGTTTGAATGAATATAAATAGTGCATTTTACAACAAAATTTCGAGTTTTAAGTGTATACCAATTAAGTAGTTAGTGAAATCAACCCAAAGTTATAATAGTTAAATAAAACAATTTTGTTAGGAAAAATTAAGTGTCATTTACTGGAACAGCAAAACCAATTTTAGTTTGTATATTACTAAAATTAACCGGTATAATTAAGGTAAATGTAAAAATAATTTATAGTACAGTACTATATAACTTTATACAATGAACTAAATGAAGTTACTTTTTTTGTTCAACAAAGTGATAAAACATGTTGATAGATGAGATTAATGCCAATGAGATGTTAATACCCCAAACTGTTGTATCTATCATTGGAGATGGGGCCTGCCTTTTTCGAGCTCTTTCTTTTCTCTTATTTAATACCCAAGAAAGGTGTCAGGAGCTACGAGAAACAATTGTTTCGTATGTGGCTGAAAATTGGAATAACTTTGCTGAGATGTCTTATAACTCCAATGGCGATAATTTTTCAACTTCTGTGGAGTATGTACGTGAAATGAATCAACATTCAGTATATGCTGGTTATTGCGAATTGGTTGCCGCTGGTGAGATATTTCCATTTTTGTTTGAAGTTTATTATAATAATAATCTTTATGCAAAATTTGGTACAGACACATTCCCCGTAAAAAGATTGCGCCTAAGTGGGAATATTAATAGTGGTCATTTTGACGTGTATTTGCCTATTTCCGAAGACAATGTTTCACAAAATTCTACATTAACTATTTATGTCAAAAATAAAAAGCGTCGTGCTAGGTACACAAACAGAACACGAAAAAATCAAAATATTCAAGCTGTGAAAAAGTATAAACAAACCAACCCGAAAGGTAATCAAATAGCTGTGGAAAAGTATCAAGATGATCACCCCGATTTAAATAGATGTACATCAGCTGCATATCAGATGCGTCACCCAAAAATGCATAGAGTAGCAGCAATTAAATATCAAAATAATCACCCAGATGTGCACAGAGCAGCAGCCGTTGCCTATCAAAACAATCGCCCAGAAGTCCACAGAGCTGCAGCAGCTAAGTATCAAAGCAATCATGTTGAAGTTCATAGAGCATCCCAAAATCTATATGATCGAAATAATCCAGGATTTCGGGCAGAAATTCGTTTGCGCATATAGAAAAATAAAAAACTTTCTGGTCTGGCCTATGATTCTAATATAGTTTATAAAAATGACATTGGTATCATGAGTGAAAAATGTCGGTTTTGCCATGCTCTTAAATGGAAAGGCGAGACACTTGGTATGTGCTGTAGTTCTGGTAAAGTACAGCTCACCCCTTTGCAACCTCCACCAGAACCACTATATAATTTACTTATTGGTGAACACCCTGAGCAAAGCCACTTCATTGATCGCATTAGGCGGTACAACGGTTGCTTTCAGATGAACATCTTTTGGTGCTAAACAGATTGTTGAAGATGGTTTTATGCCAACTTTTAAAGTGCAAGGCCAAGTTTACCATTTATATGGAAGCTTGCTCCCACATTCAGAAGAAGAGGCTAAATTTTTGCAAATCTATTTTGTTGGTGAAGATGAAAAAGAAGCTCGACTTAGGTGCTCGAACTATCCAGATGTCACACTATTTTTAGTTAAACAGCTGCAAGATATGCTTCATAATGAAAATAAGTACATTAGAGATTTAAAAACTACTATAGATAAGGTACCGGAGAATTGCGAACATTTTCAAATAGTGATTCACGCAGACAGAAAGCCTGCCAACGCTCATAGAGGTTGTTACAATGCTCCCACATCTAATGAGGTAGCTTTGGTAATAGTTGGACAGCAGTTCGAAAAGCGGGATATTGTCATTCAAAGCCACGATAATAAACTACAACGTATCAGTGAACTTCATAGATCTTATGATACACTACAATATCCGCTTATGTTTTGCCACGGAGAAGATGGATATTCAATAGACATTTCACAATGTGATCCTACAACAAAACTTCCTTTGAACAAAAATGTATCTGCTGCCTGCTTTTATGCCTACAGAATTATGGAGAGGGAAGGAGAAAATAACTATTTGCTTCGTTATGGTGCTTTATTTAGTCAGTATTTAGTTGACATGTACGCCAAAATAGAGACGGAAAAATTGAAGTATATCAGATATCATCAAAAAAGGCTTAGGGCAGATAACTATATTCATTTAAAAGACGCCATAGGAAGACAAGACGTTCAAGCAGATCAACTTGGAAAATTAGTAGTATTGCCATCATCTTTTACTGGAGGACCTCGGTATATGCATGAACGGGGTCAGGATGGAATGACTTACGTCCGACATTATGGAAGTTCAGATTTATTTATAACATTCACTTGCAATCCAAAGTGGAAGGAGATTCAAGAATCATTGCTACCTGGGCAAAAACATTATCATCGTCCTGATATTATTGCAAGAGTTTTCAATCGTAAAGTAAAAGAGTTAACAGATCTTTTGTTTAAAGGCCAACTGTTTGGAAAAGTTCGATGTCACATGTATTCTGTTGAATGGCAAAAGCGAGGCTTGCCGCATGTTCACATATTGCTATGGTTGGAAGATAGAATTTCATCCAATATGATAGATAAATTCGTATGTGCTGAAATTCCAAACCCTGATGAAGATCTACTACTTTATGAGATAGTCAAGGCCAATATGATACATGGACCATGTGGCATTTTGAATAAAAGCTCTCCTTGCATGAAAGATGGGCGTTGCACTAAGTATTATCCGGCTATGCTTCTTCAAGAAACTCGAAGAGGTGAAGATGGATATCCAAAATATAAAAGACGATCGCCAGATGATGGAGGTTTTAAGGTGAACATAAAATCAGTAGATTTGGACAACCGATGGGTAGTACCTTATAACCCTGTTTTGTTACGTACTTTTAACGCCCATATTAATATAGAAATAACCAGCTCTGTAAAGTCTATAAAGTACGTTTGCAAATATATTACTAAAGGCAACGATCAAGCAGCATTTGCTATGGAGAAAAAAAACGAGATAGATGAAATAAAAATGTATGAAAGTGGTCGATATATAAGTAGTTCCGAAGCAGTTTGGAGAATTTTAGGATTTTCAATTCATGACAGGTATCCAGCTGTCACTCACCTTGATGTTCATCTAGAAAATGGACAACGTATTTACTTTACTGCGGATAATATAAATGAAAAACTTATTCATCAACCAACAACAGCTCTTTTGGCATTTTTCGAATTATGCCAAAATGACGAATTTGCTAAAACTCTACATTACTTACAAGTGCCTTCGTACTACGTATGGCAAAATAAAAAAATTGTTCGGCGTAAACGAGGAGAAGCTGTAGAAGGTTGGCCAGGAGTAAGAAAGGATCATGCTTTAGGTAGAGTATACACTATTCATCCCAATAACGTAGAGTGTTATCATCTCCGTCTTCTTCTTCATCACATTAGAGGCCCAACATCCTTTTCTTATTTAAAAACAGTAAATCATATTGAGTATCCTACTTTCCAAGCAACATGCAAGGCGCTCGGGTTATTAGAAGATGACCAGCAATGGGAGTTTACTTTAAAAGAAGCTGCAATAACACCTTAAAATGCGGGAACTATTTAGTGTAATGCTGGTATTTTGCCATCTCTCCGATGCATTGAGTCTGTGGAATAAATTTAAGGGTGATCTTTCAGAAGATATTATGAACCAATTGAACGGACAACATTTACAAAATAATCCATCAGTAGAGTTAGTATACAATAGGTGTTTAGAGTTACTTGAAGATTCTGTTTTAGCTTTAGGTGGACTAAACATGAAAGAATACGGTTTACCTAATCCAAAAAGATCTGGTGAAATTTTAGGAAACAAAGATTATGTGAGAGAAACTAATTATGATATTGTTGCTTTGAATGAAACTGTATTGAAAAACGAAGCCTCATTAACAGATGAACAACGAATCGTTTATGATCGAGTTTTAGACAGCGTTGAATCCAACTTAGGGAAAGTTTTCTTTTTAGATGCTCCTGGTGGAACTGGTAAAACTTTCCTCATTAACTTGCTTTTGGCTAAAGTGAGAAGCAGCCATAACATCGCTTTGGCAACAGCATCATCTGGTATTGCTGCTACATTATTGGATGGAGGAAAAACCGCACATTCAGCCTTTAAGCTGCCATTGAATCTAAATTATACCACATCTCCTTCATGCAATATCAATAAACAATCAAATCTAGCAAAAATTTTACAGGATTGCAAACTGATTGTCTGGGATGAGAGCTCAATGTCACATAAAAAAGGCTTCGAAGCTTTGAGCAGATGTCTGCAAGACATTAGAAACTCAAAGAATACTTTGATGGGTGGAGTAACAGTTCTTTTAGCAGGAGACTTTCGTCAGACTTTACCAGTTGTACCGAGAGGAACTCGAGCCAATGAAGTCGAAGCTTGCATCAAGAGTTCATATCTATGGCCTCAAATAACGAAACTTTCGCTCACAAAAAATTTAAGAGTTTACTTAAGAGGAAATGTTACTGCTGTGCAGTTTTCTGAACTCCTGTTACAAATTGGAAACGGTGATTATCCAGGGTCAAAAGGAAAGATTACTTTGCCTACAGGATTAGGCACAGTAGTAAGTACTTTGGAAGACCTGATATCGAGAATATATCCCGACATTAAAAATCTCAAAGCTAAATCGATTGACTGGCTATGCGAAAGAGCCATTTTGACATTAAAAAATGACACAACTTCTGAAATTAATAATATTTTATTAAATTCATTACAATTCGAAAAAATGCAATATATGTCTGTTGATTCAGCTTTAAAAGTTGATGATGCAGTACAATTTCCAACAGAGTTCCTGAATTCTTTGAACCCGCCTGGATTTCCACCACATGTTTTAACGCTTAAAGTTAGTGCACCTATTATGCTTTTGAGAAACCTTTGCCCTCCAAAACTGTGCAACGGTACACGTCTCCGTGTGACTGCCCTCCAGAAAAATCTTATTGAAGCAACAGTTATTACTGGAAGTGCCAAAGGTGAATCAGTTTTCATTCCACGCATACCTATGATACCATCGGACTATCCCTTTGACTTCAAAAGAATTCAATTTCCTGTTAAAGTGTGCTTCGCAATGACAATTAATAAGTCACAAGGACAATCATTAAAAAGAGCTGGAATTGATTTAAGAGAAGATTGTTTTTCACATGGACAATTATATGTTGGATGTTCCAGAACAAGTAGTCCATCAAGTTTAGTAATTCTGTCACCAGGAGGAAAAACATCTAACATAGTGTGTAAAGAAGTTTTGAAATAATTAAATTTAAACTTTAATATTGATTTATTTGTCTATTTTTAGGAAAATTTACATTTTTCATAAGTGTATATATTTTTTATAATTCTCATTTACATATTATTTTTAGTTTTATGTACATTTTTAAACTCAATTTTAAAAATATGTAAATGTTTTGTAGATGAGAATTCCCGTTGCAGCTTTACTTGCTATAGTTTGAATGTAAGAAATATATGATTAACACTTTTTAATAAATACTGTACTTTACTGAGTAAAAATTTATTTATAATCTTAAATAACTTCGACTTTTTTAAACTTGAAATTTTGACTTTTTTTAAACTCAAAAGAATTTTAAATTTAAAATTAATTATATCTAAATTAATGTTAGAAATTAAAATTATATATAAACAATATGCACTGGGTATAAGTAGCATTTCCTAATTTCAATAATACTATTAAGATTGCGGGCAAGGCCGCGACGGGTAATGCTAGTTAAAAAGTAAAATTTGTCCATTTAAAATACACAGCACAGCTGATGCATAATTTGTCCATTTAAAATACACAGCACAGCTGATGCATAAATGTTTTCAATGCCAGTACCATAGTCAGATGTTTCCTTTAAAGTTGTGTGGTAGGCCTAATGTGTATCAGTAGTTACCATAGCAACTAATAAATATCATATAACACAGACGTTAAACAACAACAGCTTCTTAAAGTTACCCTTTATTAATTAAGTTGTGAAATGTTATAGGCCTAACCTAAAAAAATCCTATATGGTATTTACACTCATTTAGGGTACGTTAAACTATAAACAAAAACAACAATGTTTAAATACATTTACAATATTTAAACACAAACCTAACATACTTTTCAGTTTCCATGATGTTTAATACTGTACATTGAGTATGTTTATCATTTACATACCTGATATATACTTAAAAATAAAAAAATTATATATTTTTTTTTAATAGTCAATTGATAAAAACATATCAATTAAACATATTTATTAAAATATTTTAATAAAATAATCTTTAAAGATAATTTTATAATTTGCTTTATCGGGGATATAAAACAAAGCTAGAGCTTAGCTGATGGGATCATAACCAGATCGTAGATCGGCTTCCAGCTAGTAAGAGATTATTAGAGATAAATTAATAAGTGGACATAACAGTTGAAAATCTACTTTTAATGATACATTATTTAATATTCTACTTAAATTATTAATACAAAAGGAATTGAATCTAGACAAAAACATAAATTTAGAAAATAAAATTTTGCAAGCTAAGAAGTAGGTTTCACATAAAAAATAGCACCTTGATTTGTGAAAAATTATGAAAAATTTAATTTGAACAGGTAATTACGAATCTTTGTCCGATTATTATGCTTCCAATATAAAACTCACAACGTTCTTGATGACTGTTCTATCAAGTAACTGCTCTTTCATAAAAACAGATTAAAGTTTTCACTTCCGCAACAAAGATCAGGAGAAAGTTGACACCCGATATAAGGTCAACTACAAAATATTTTTTTAATAAACTTTTGATAGAATATTTTATTCACTAACCTTCAAACAGTCACTCAGATAAGTCTGACTGCAGTTTCGACATCACACTGTCATTGTTAAAGACAAGAAAACTCCCACATTACAAAACATTTTTTACTTCCACATTTGTTGAGACGTGTAAAAACTTAAAAAATATTCAGCATTACTGGGTTGTTAAAATGCATGTAAAATAGTTTGGTTTTTATAATGCATCCAATGTCAAGTCTACTTAAACATGAACTCTATGAATGAACATTGAATGGAGCTGAACATTAGAATAAAACTAATCATTTACTTATTAACTACTTTAATTAGTGTATTAGAGTTGTTTGGAAGTATGAACATTGGAGTTTTATAGTCAAGTTGTTCTAAGTGAATGCTGGCAGGAAATTGTACAAACGCATGGTTTGGTATCATATTTGTGAAGGACCTTTGTTAATATATGAAATAGAAAAATCTGCAAGTAAGTGTGATTATCTTAAACGATTATAAATGTTAAGGGAAGACCTTAGGAATAACATAGTAACATATGTTCAATTAGAATTCAACAACAAAAGTACATTAGTAATGATATTATATATGTAACAGCTCACATTCAAATTTAACAACATGAATTACAAGGGGGATGACTGAACCTAACTGCATAATTTAAAATAGAAGTGAATATTTTTTGCACTATATGTAAAAGTGGTATATCGAGACTAATAGTTCTAAAAGTGATAGAAAAGAGTGACCGGGTGTGTGTAATGGCATGTGTACTAAGTAAAACAGCTAATGAGATTCGAATAGCAGGATAACCTCCTAAAGCAGGATAACCTCCTTGTGCACAACTAATCACAGTGTTAGATCCATAAAGAAACAATAAGAACACCTTTAATAATTAATTGAGGAAACATAGGAGGCATCTTCATAGTTTGATTCTTCCATCTCCTTGTTAAAACAATTTAATTTTTCAGACGTTTATTCTGAATTTTTTAGTTTGCCATTCATCACTTAACATACGGAAATCTTTGTTTGCAATTAAAAAATAGGGCATATTTTAAGGATGATATTAATATAAATGTAATTAGATGGATTTTTAAATGTCGAGGTGAACTACTTCATTTAAATTATAAACCATGGATAAAAAATATAAATTATAATTGCTCACTATGCAATCTGGGAGAAAGTGAAAATGTTTTTCACTTTGTGGCTAGGTGCCCAATGTTGAGAGAAATCAGAATAAGTTGGTTTAAGTTGCCGGAGTTAACCAGAGATAGGTTTTTGAGTTATTTAAATGGTGAGGATTGGGTGTGGCTTGTAGGATATCTGAGGCAGGCTTGGATGTACAGATGGAATTTGATAAATGAGTTCAATTATTGAATTGTAGGCCTATAGCTGGGGTTAGGGGGGGGGGGTGTAAGGGTTTACATTCAAAATAGGTGAATAATTTGTTATTGTGTTATCTTTGCAATTATTATTATTTTTATGTATATTTTAGTATAGGGGCATTATTTGCTATTGGGTTATATTGCAATTATTATTGTTTATTTTTTATGTATATTTTAGTATAGGTGCATAATTTGTTATTGTGTTGTCTTTGCAATTATTATTATGTTTGTTTTTTATATGTTTGTGTTACTATTGTCAACTTAAATAAGTTAAGAAATTTGTGTTTAATTAATGTTAATTGTGAGAGAGTGGTGTGCCAACCGGGCAAGATGGTCGTATGACCATTGCTCTCTTAATGCGAGTTAGGAAGGTTTTTGTTTATGGTTTTATATATATGAATAAAGCATGTTTTCATTTCATTTCATTTCTGAATTTCTATGAAAAGTATAACCATGCCTTCTTTTTGAAACAATAAAATTGATAGATGTGTTACAAAGTCTTGGACAATTACGTGTTTGTGGCAGAAATATTACTGGTACAACTCATTTTCAATAATTAATTCAGAACGTTGTTACATGGGCTGATCTAAGGTTCATTGTAAAGTACCTTAATCAATTAGTGAAGACTGGCGACACTTTAAAATCTATCGCTTTACGTAAGTGACTTTAAGAACTATATTATTTGGAGTAATTATTGTAATTTCTATATATGTTCGTGTATGCTTTGTAAGTATTATTTTTGTTTTCTTTGTATGTCAAAGTATAATAAATAAGATGGAGTACAAAGGCAAAATTCCACTAACTGATTGAATTATTTAAACTGACCGTGCTCTGTTGCATGAAAAGTATTCTCCTAGCCTTGCAGAACTACAACACCCCGACATTAAAATAAAATTTTGAGAATTTTATATTTAACACAGAACCACACCTTGATGGTAAAGATGGGACAATTTAATATATTTTATAACGTGTAATAGAGAAATAAGGCAAAGAAGCTTCCAACATTTTATGTTTCAGAACTGTTTGAATAATTAACACGATGTCTACAACATGCAAGTTAGTGTCTAGAAAGCAACAGGAAGATAGCACGGTGGTGTCAAACAAAGTTGGCATCAATGTAAGGAGGTTAAACGTATTTTATGGTGTATGACTGTAATTGCTTTTCTTAAACTTGTTAAATTTAATAGATTGTTAGATTAATATAGACTTTTAGGAAAATTAGTATCAAATGTGAATGAATGTTTGACGGTTTTAGTATGTTTATTTGTGTAATTGTATATGTTAAAGTAATTAATTAGTTGTAAGTAATTTACTATTGATAATCTTGGGTATTTTTAATAGAAATAAAATTCTGAATTTTTTAAAGAAAACAAATAAGAAAAAGCAATTAGAATTATTTTTGATTTAGAAAGTACTGGTTCATATAAAGAATTTTTTAGAATTAATAAAATACTTCCATTTCCTTCAAATTATTTGCTGGAAACTACTTTATACATTTTTCAGAAAGTTTTGTTTCTGAACAAAATGGTGAAATTCATGATAACTTTCATACCTATGTCTCTAATACATCTTAAAATTGCTGGACTACGTTGCTTGTAAGTGGTTCTATTCTGACTTTTGACATGTAGGTGAGGTAGTTACGTTATTAATTTAAAATTAATGAATTTAAAGTTGTTGACTTGAAGTATAAATAAATTGTATGTAAAATTGTTAATGAAATGTTTATTTTTAAGAATTTTTTTCTAAAGGTTCCCTTTTATGTATTTAGTAAATTATATTGTCTAAACACGATTCAACTTCACTTTATGAAGTCAATGAATGTACATAAATAAATAAATGAAGTAACATTTTAATATTTCATATAAAAATGTATAAATCTGAAAAAATTCACAACAAAATAAAAATTACTAATTTAAATATTGTAAAAAATAAATTACTCAAATAACTGACTAAACTGTAATTTTCACTGTACAAATAAATAGTTCTTTATCAATACTATAACTAAAGTTAGCTTAATCACTCAATATGGTATTTCTTCAAATATTTGCTTTAGCGAATTCATTTCAGGGTTAAACACTTACAAAATACACATGAACAAAGATAATGTTGCCACATTTAAGAAGAAATACAGTATTGACAAAAGCTAAGCTTATTCACCAACATTACCGAATAAGCCATAGCCACAGTCAGTGCCATAGTCATATAATTAAAAATTCAAGCTGAAATGAACTATGCATTGCAATCGTCAGACTACATGCGGCTTGCGTGTACATGAGCACAGGACTCGAGGTTAATGTTTTCACAAGTTTAATAAATTTGTGATTTTATCTTCACAATTGATCAAGTACCTTTTTACCCGATCCTATCCAAAGTTATTATTTATTTGATTTTGTTAATTTCCTTCCTATTGGCGGGTGGCACCCGAAGGTTTTGTTTGTCAATATTTGCGCCAGGTAGCCAGTAGTGCTTTACAAGAGTACTGTATCTATATTTCACAAAAGTAAGCAAATTGTAAATGAAAAACAAAAATATAACATACTTTTGTGAAGTAAAATTAATATTATTATATTATAAAAAGAGTAATTAAATTATTTGAATAGTCAAACATAAAACCAAACCATAATAAATAGAATGAATAAAAACAACTGAAGTAATGTTGGGAAAAATTCAAAGAGGCTAGGTCCAGTAAAATGAGCACTTTACTATTTAGCATACAAAATCAATAACATTGATTAAAAATATTTTGTTTATCACTAAACAATATTATAACTCTTTACATTTCCTTTAAACGAAATAATAATATTTCTAAAATCAGGTTTAATTATCAGACAAAACTGACGACACCTGGACAACTCTGACTCAACCTTCTGTCTCGGAAACTGTTTTGCTTCAATTGCAGCACAAGGGGAATCAACAAAACTATGAGACAAAATACCATAACAGCACTCTATAAAACTTGACAAAAAAAGTTTTATTAAATTCGGCAAAATAATAGCACATTTTAGTTCTTTCAGAAATGTTTTGAGGAGGAAGTTTTTTTACCTGCACTGGCAGTTCAATATGTATGTGAAATTTTATGCTCAAGAGAATTTTGATTTAGGCTGGGTATTTTGATTTGTCAGTTAGTGAGCACATAGAGCAAATAATTGAAACTGTAAATGAAAAAAAAAAAACAAACACAATTTTTAGTAAATTCTACAAAATTTATTGAGTCTTGCCGACCATGGTTACGCCAGCGCCGGCATTGACAACCTTGCCTAGCTTAACACAGGAATTTACTAAACATTGTGTTTATTTTGTCATTAAAATGGAGTTCTAGCAAGTACCTTCGGTCATTAGTATAAATCGTGTAATTAAAACTATTTTGTTTAATCAACAACGCAAAAGTAAAAGCTGACCTTTAGAGCACTGCATGCTTGTTGTTGGTAGTTCTCGTTGGTATAACAAACAGCTAGAGACATTAAAGCAGTCAGATTGGAAGGTTCCAGCTGTAGGCATTTCTTCAACGCTGCTATCGCTTTTGGGTCCTGCACAAACACACAAAAATCAGTTGATTTAAACTTTGAAAATCAGGGCTTTGATTGGACAAGTGTTTGAAATGAGAAAGCTGTTATTGATTTTGAAAATTAATTTAATAAATGTTC
>JAGFPH010012203.1:0-31243 GCA_018207615.1 Philaenus spumarius | reverse complement strand
GTTTTAGAATTATTTAGGGAGTCCGGGACTTTTTCAACACTCTGTATATACAGGTTTCCTTAGTCATCAAACCATTTGCGTACTAACTCTTTATTGTAGATTATTAATCTTTAATAATAATCATAATATTTTAAAATTATTTTAGATTTTTGATTAGCTGATGTAAAATCACACATTACAAGATTTGAAACATTCTATATAAACAGAGAAACTGGCAAATTCACTGAGCACATAAGGTACACTAAGTCAATAGTTAAGTACATATGTTAAGTGTGCATGTACATGTTAAATGATTATTGGTATTTAAAACTTAAAAACAAACGATTAAACTGAATACTTTGAACTGAATACTATCGTTGGACAAAACGCTTTTAATAAATCTTACCTCTCTACAATTGCTGTTGTTTTACCGTTCCAAGAAGTCCAGTACATTACGTTTAACCTTAAGTTATTGTTCCAACATTTTACTTAAGATATATTCCCTAGACAGAAGCTGGATACATCACACCCAGTGGACTTATAAACCGTGCGAAATACAACGTAAGTACAATAATGTGATCCCTGAGGTACTCCGTGACCGTAAAGTTTAGTGCGTCTATTTACTTTGCGCTAATTCTCTATATTACTAGCGCAGTTTAGGTTTCACTTTATAAATAACTTTAAGATAATATACTTTTGAACTTTATATACCGTGTTTAATATTCTACATTTCAATACAGTTGGATACAAAATGTATATTATTGCTTACTTAAAATAGTGCGAATAGTTTTGAATAACGTCTTTTCCATTGTTGTTGGTATAGCCGTTCCGATTACTACTAATATGATTCATTTACATACTATTAGTTACCTGAACAATCATGTAAACAGTAAATAGTTTACAGCTGTTTCGCCTATCTGGCAGGCATTATCAAAACAATTAAAAATTCCGTCAAATATTTAGGGAACATAATCCATCCAGTAGGGACTCATCACATCAGTTACCAAATAAAACATTTGGGAAACATTTAGTAAACGAGAATCACACGTGCACTGACATAGGCACCAGGACTACAGACACATACTTGGAAATACTTCATTTCTGAAATAAGGGATACAAGTTGAACACTTTTTAGGAATACTAGCTGACCCAGTAATGCTTCGCTATTGCATAATTATTTTGGTGAAATAAATGCGACAAATGACGGTAATTTTGTGTATCATAAGGATATGAATCGTAGGTTCTAAACCGTATCATTTATACCACTTCATAGCTGTACACTATTTACATGTCGTCATAGGACCTAGTTCAACTGTTTTGTCTTTGTGATAATCGGGGTTGCAGTTGTAGTGAAACCCTGACATTGATTTTTCAAACCAATGTGACATCTTTTAGAACTGTATTTTTGAATGGCAGCCATTTTGACCTAGGGATTTTATTGACTGTACTTTTTGGAAACCTCGCCATGCAAGGCAAGATTTTTTTGTTGTATCTTTTGACAGCCTTGCAATTTAAGGCGGGATATTTTGCATTGTATCTTTTGACAGACTCCCTATGTGCTTTAGCACGATTAGTATTAGAAAAACTTTTTCGCCTTTTTTCCCACGTTTCTGGATGGTTTGAACAATGGAACAATGATCTAAATCAAGTTATTTAGTAAATTTGACCCACGCAAACCCTCCTAAGATTTCAAATTGCATTCCAATCTGTTCAGTAGTTTTAGATAAATCGTGATTTAATAAATTTGATCCCCCCAAACCCCCCTAAAATTTCGATTTTTTTTTATCCGTTTCTTAGCGAGCACTTATGGCCATAGATGAAGCTACATACCAAATTTCATTCCAATCCGTTCAGTAGTTTTAGAGAAATCGTGATTTAGTAACTTTGACCCCCTCCCCCCCCAAAGCCCCCCTAAGATTTTTAATTTTTTGAAACCCTATCTTAGTGAGCACCTATGGCCATAGAGGAAGCTACATATCAAATTTTGTTCCAATCCGTTCAGTAGTTTTTGAGTTATCGTCATGAGTCATTGAGTGAGTGGTATTTGGCTTTTATATATATAGATTAAATTTTTAGTAACTATAGGAAGAACAAGGGAACCTATTGAATGACCAAACTCAATTTCAAGCTAACTCAATAATTTGCCTGATGAAACATATTCCTATCTTCAGCCACCAAACAATCAACCTAACACAATCAGTCCTTCACATGGGATAAAATATAAAAGTTTACAGTTCAATACGGTGACGTTAAGTGTTATATAATATGTTAAGTGTTTTTTTTTTTTTAATGTAAATTTTAGTTGTTGGCTAAATGTGTTTTACAACAATGTTTTAGTATTTTTACTTTCTCACTATACTATAGCATAGAGAAAGTATAGTGATCGCAAAACAAAAAATCGATGTTGAGATTTTTGTGGAAATATCCAAAAAAGTGTTTTTTACAAAATATCTGTCTGTACGTCTGTATGTCTGCATTTATACTAAGCTAGAGAGAGAACTATGTCCGAAAAAAGGTTTTGAAAAACTACCCCATTTTGGCCAAAAAAATCGGTTATCATTTTTTTTATAAAAAAACGGTTTGATAAAATTTAGCTTATTTGTAGCCTTTAATGTACCTTACCATATGCAAAAAACCGTATCTTTCTAAAAATTCTCGTTTATCTAATAATAATAATAATAACTGATTTTTGGGGATATTTTGGCCAAAAAGGGGGTTGTTTTTCTAATTTTTCAAAACCTTTTTTCGTACATCTATACAGGCCTAATTGACATGTTTGGTTCAAATTTGTTTGAAATCGATCGAATAGTTTTGGTAATAATAATAATATTTATTAGTTACTCTCCTACTTTAACGTACCCACTCTCCAACTTTAATACAATTAAGAAGTTCACAGTGAATCAGTTTAATAATTTAAATATGTTTGTGAGAAAGTATGTGCCAGTTTCTGGTACCGTTTATTATTTAAGTGTTTAACTTGTTCTGATGATAACTGAGAGATAGGCGAAACAGCTGTCAACTATTGGTTGTTTACGTGATTGCGTAATAGCTATACGCTGTTCAAGTAATAGTTTATAAATTTACCGTAACCTCTTTCTCTTGAACTTCAAATATGACTACGTCTACATAAGGTTTCCAAATAGCCCAACAAGCATGGTTAAAAAAAAAACAGTATGGTTGTGTTGATGTCACATTGTGTGATAACAAATCATTTAGTGATATTTACTAAAATAATCGCTCCAGCCGATTGGTTCATAGACTAAAAATATAGATTTATGTAATACTAGGAAGCAATAAACAAGTTACCCGATTTTAACAAAGTCTAATCAATATTAAACATTTCTCGATTCAAGAGTCATTGTGTTTAAAGATAATTACAGTATATGGCAGATGTAGCATTGTATGAAATGCAATGTTGTAGTATTTAGCTGGAGGTTATGCTAAATGTACTGCACAACATTTCCATTGTGTTAGGTATTTGGGTCACTGGGTAGGTTTAGTGCACATATGTAGGTAAACATTCTAATACCACAATACGTCGTGCAATACCCGTGACATTCTATCTATGTGGGCTTCGTTAAACTCAACTACATTAGTAATCAATATTAACAAGGGACTGAGCGGGGAGTGTTTAGGTCATGCATAAAACAAAAACACAAATACCATACACTGTACTAAATGAAACCGGTAAGCTACATTACAGAGACATACAAAACATTAGAAAACATGTATAAAATAACTTTATAAATAATTGTTACTCAGTTTAGAATCCATACAAAGAGAAGTGAGATAGAATGAGGTTGATCTAGATACCATGTCACTGAGTACTACATAGTGCATGTCAATTTATGTAACTATTTTTATTTAGTCAAATTAATATGTCTAAGAATAAGTAATTTTAACACACACATTTCTAGAATTCATCGTATTCAAAAGTAGAAGGGCCTACTAATACAGGGTGACAATTAAGTCTTGAAACGGTTTAATATTTCGTATATAAGGAAAATTTTAAGGCAGATGTTATTGAGGAACCTACTCTATGTATAGTACTATTTGATTAAAATTTCAAAAAAATTATCCGCCATCTTCGATCTGCTATTTTAAATGTAACTTTGTTTTTTTAAATAGGAAGGTGGTCATGTGATACACCATTTCGATGTAGAATTTCAAGAAAAAAACCAACGGTGAAATTTGCACATCCATATATTTAACCGTTTAAAAATGGCGGCCAAAAAACAACGAAATCGTGTTTTCTGATTTTGCCCCATTTTGCTGTACTATGTTTGTTTTAATATTAATTATTATTCTTGTTTTTGGATTCAAAATTAAATAAGCTTTCAAACGATATGCCACGCAACGATACTTGGTTGAACCACTCGAAATCAATTATGAAAAAATCAAAATGGCTGTAACTCAAAATGTTTAAATACTCCCAAATACCGTAAGTATTAGGCTAGTTTCAAATTTTCTTTATTTACAAAATATTAAACCTTTTCCAGAATTTTTCTCCATCCTGTATATAAAGATGATAAACTAAGCAATAAATTGATTACATACAAATAAAATAATAATAATTTTATTAAAAAAATTGGGTCTGCGTCGGACCAGACCGTGGGAGCTATACTTCTTTGGCCATTCGTAATTCGTATACTTTCCTATAAGTTTTTTAAAAAAATTTCCCAGCCGGGGATCGAACCAGGGATTCTAGCGTGGAAGTCGAGTGCGTTAACCACTCACCCACCGAGACTCTTGATATATCTCTTGTGAGAAAAGGTATAAAAAGGCACTTTCCGGATTTTACTCCTTTCGCGTGACGCGGTTTTCCAGACCGACACCCCATCCCGATTACAATTGGCGCAAAGAAGTATAACTTTAAAAAAAATAGTACAGCAAAATGGAGCAAAATCCGAAAACACGATTTCGTTGTCTTTTGGCCGCCATTTTTAAACGGTTAAACATATGGATGTGCAAATTTCACCGTTGGTTTTTTCTTGAAATTCTACATCGAAATGATGCATCACATGACCCACCTCCCTATTTAAAAAAAAAACAAAGTTACATTCAAAATGGCGGATCCAAGACGGCGGATAAATTTTTTGAAATCTTAATAAAATGGTATTTTTACATAGAGTAGGTACCTCAATCATTTCTACCATAAAATTTCCCTTATGTACGAAATATTAAACCGTTTCGTAATTGTCATACTGTATATTATGTAATTTATATCTGAGATTCTTGCATCATTTTTCAAATCTAGAAAAGATTTGCCCTTTTTGAGCAATTGCTCTTGTTAATAATAATAACATTACACTTAATTTTAATAAAATGTATAAAATCTTTTGCACAAAGAGACTCATAAAATATCATCTATTTTAGGCCTAAATTTTATAATCAAACTTAATTATGATAGTTCTACGTAAGTACGGGACTTAGTGTATAACATTCAGATCAACAGCTTAGTAAGATAAGAATAAAATAAAGTTTTTTTACTTTCTTGTTTTTGTACCCTAGGCAAAGTAAATTATTACAATAGTTGATTCACCTCGTCTAATGCCCCTACAATAACATTTTGTATCATGAATTACTGCAGTGAGCTTACCACATAAAATGTATATCATATATTTACACTATGCGAGTATTATTCCTGTATTAAAATTTGTTAAAAAATCCAAACTTGGGGCATCATTTCGTGTTACGATACTGTATTTGTCTATTTTGTTCCGTTCACAAGTATTGCCTAATTTTGTAGTTGTAAAAACATATTTTGGTACATTTTCTTGTGTGTGAACTGAAAATATTAATTTATCTGCTACATGTTTAGATTTAATTAACTGTGGTTAACGCACTCTCTGAGTACCATTTCCCAAACATTTACTTTTAAAATGATCGATAAGAACAAAACATTCGAATACTAAGCGACTAAGTTTTGACTGTAATTTATAATTTATTTGGATACGTTTTCTTTCGTCTTAGAGACCTTCTGCTACTGAAAGACAATTTTCAGAAATTTCATGAAAGTCATATTTATTTTCCATGACGCTATTTAGCAAAAACGTTACCTTGGGGATGTATTAAACATACTTAGCTCGTCGGGTCCTGCCCTTCTTTATTTTGTTCTGCATGGCTCAGTGGCTGTAATTTTATTTTTATACGATTAGTGTGTTTGTTTTGAAAAACATGTTTGGTATAATATAAATTTTTTAATTAAGAAAGTTGTTGCACGCTAGGCTACTTAACTTATTGTTTTTAACAATAATGATGTCAAATCAAATCTCCATGATATTCACTTTAATAGTGTATTTCCTTTATATCATTTTGTCTCTTATAAAGCAATATCAATGCTCTCAAAATAATTATGTAGTCTTTATTTTATCATTTAAATAACAAGAATTATGTTATAACCAATTATTTGTAATTGAATTAAATTACAAGTGAAAAAAACACGGACAAAGACCATATATGAACCTGGGACTTTTTCATTCCGTGGTAATGCTCTAACGACTGGGCCACCCTGACCACTCCAGGTATTGGTCGATGTCATCTCACTTCTACGATTTCTCTACTTTTATTGAACCTATAGACTGAACACCTCGTGTATCATTGAAAACAATCTTAATTATTCTTTTTGCAGTTTACAGTACTGTTATTATTTATTATCTAATATATTTAAACAATTCCTGATTTTAGTTCACTCACTTCCTGAAGTTAATACTTAACCGATTTTGATGATTCTTTTTTTATTTAAAAGATAATTTCTAGTTCTAAGTCACTGTGAAGCTGAATATTTGATTTACACTTTTATTTTAGTTTTATTCCGAGTTTTAAAAATGCATCAGTAGCCTATGCTACAACTAGGCTAAATAGGAAATACTGTAATTTGATTTTAAACAGCTGATAAACTAATTGAGTTTCAAATAAATAAGTTGTTTACTTTAAACTTACTCAAATGTCAACAGATGTTTTGATTTAGGTTATGTTATTGTTGGTGTGTTTTAGGTCTGATTTGTTGCTGTGTAATTGAACTATAGGCTTTTTATTTTTGTTATAAATATTTTACTTACACTTTCGTTTTGGTTATATTCAGAGTTTTAAAATCGCATCAGTATGCTACAACTAAAACTAGGAAGTTATTGGTTCTAAACAGCTGAAAACCTAATTGAGTATAACCTATACAGTATACAACGGGTTCCAACGGCGCACACCGGGTTCCAACAGGACGTTGGGGGGTGGGGGTTGACGTGCGGAGCACGCAGGGGTCTCCCCTAGTTATATTTGAATTTTCTGCTTACACACTTCCTAAGCAAGGGTTAATTTAATTAAATCCCGGTCTTGGTCCATGTTTTCTTCACTTGTAATTTAATTAAATAATCCTTGCTGAGAAAGTGTATAAGCGGAAAATTAAGAAATAATAATCAATTATTTTTGTTTAAACTTATTGAATCTAGGTCTTTAATATTCGAAAACTGGAGTACCAAATTAATTGGCAAATCATTTTAGATTGTCGGAAATATGTATTAAGAATACTAAAAAAACGTAGAAAATTATTATTATTTACTGTATCCAGATTCCCTAAATATACCAGGTGTCTTTAAAGTCTCCCCCCCCCCCTATTATTTTTTTTTTATTAATGGAAATAGACAGATCTGTTATTTTTTACAAGGGTTTCATCCAGTAGGTCACTCAAACACTCATATTGAGTGACCTACTGGATAAAACCCTTGTAAAAAATAACAAATGTATCATCTTTAAAAATTTTTTATGTTATTTAAATGGGGAAAAATTATAACTTTTATTTGCCATTATGTTAGATAGATTCAACATACAGACCTCTGGTTTGCGCCAATCTTCTTCTTTTATCAAGACCTTTAAAATTAGGTGTCACTCAATAGATAGATAGATAGATAGATATTGACTTTATTTTTTTGGGGTGAGGTTAGGACTATTTAGTCCTCTCTTCCACCTAACCCCAATACAAAATTACAAACATATACAAAATTAAATTCTTAAAAATAAATAGTACTTTAACAGACAACAAATACTAATAAATGTAGCTTATGCAATTTATAAAAACATTAACAGCAATTAATACAAACAGGTTAATACGCATTACAATCATAATTAAACATTCATACAACTGAACAATAAACACTTCTAATGTACGCCTCAAAACTGGGATGCATCATTCACTCTGAACAATAAATATGACATCAATAGCTTTGAAAACTGGACACGGCCGTCAGCAGACTTAATTGCATCCGGTAGCGAATTCCACAGACGGCAAGCGGACACAGTAAATGATTTATTATATTTCATAGTCCGGTGCAAAGGTATAGCAAGAGTAGTGTCACATCTTCTAGTTCTCTTTGCACTTATGTTAGAAATATAGACAAACTTTTCTGCCAGGTAAGTCGGCACGCCAGTTTGTAGAATGGAATGTATGATGTTTGGAACATCATCAGGACATTAAGTTTTAAGATTTTAAGAGTTTTATAATAAAGAGAAACATGAGCATCGCTATTTAAATAAAAAATAAAACGTATACAGTAATTCTGTGCCCGCTGCAATCTGTTAGCCAACACCACGGACATGTCACCGACTACGGTGTTACAGTAAGTAAAATATGGAAATATAAGAGATTTTACAAGGAGCACAGATAGGGGTTCTCATTTAAAATTTTCGACTTACTCCCAAAATACCCCACTATGGGGAAGGGTTAGAAATTTACAATACACCAAAAAACTCCATTTTTGGTCATGTTAACAATCCCCAAAGCAAATTTGTCTATTTCCATTAATACAAAAAATAATAGGGGGGGAGGGGACTTATAAGACACCTGGTATTGATGGCATTCTTGAATTGCAAATCACTTAAGTTTTATTTCTCGGTTAACGTATACTGATCGTTGATCTGGGTGTGCAAGGAAATTAAGTCGTTATTTGGATTCTGTGACCTATAGATGTGGGCATGTTTGTGTATCAATAATAATAGCACACATTTTAAAAAAAATATGAGTTTGTAAAGGAATATATGTTTTTTGATAAACAATCTGTAAAGTTTGATTAAATTTTCTTACAATTAAATATATTCTACGATAATATTATAAAGAGATACAATTTGTTTGCATGTAGGGGGTAATCTATGGAACTACTGAACCGAATGAAAAATTGTTTTTACCAATAAAAGAATGTATCTAATGCAGTTAAATGTTTGATGTGCGTACAGAACGAAATGAAATACGCGTGTAAGCTATATACATTGTTATGTTTGTGACAATCTATATATATAAAATCCAAATACCACTCACTGACTCACTCATCACTAAATCTCAAAAACCACCGAACGGATTGGAAAGAAATTTGGTATGTAGCTTCCTCTAGGGCCCTGGGTGATCGATAAGAAAGGTTTTCAAAACATTCGAAATTTTAGAGGGGGGGGGGGGTCAAAGTTACTAGAAATCTCCATAAGAAATACATAGTACATATTATATTTATTGATATACATTTAACTTTGATTTGTCTATCCGCGTCAAGCCTGATCGGGCCAGCTAGTGTTCTTATATACTGTTAGGCTTATATACAACCTTAGTTAAGTTATAAATAAAAGTTCAACTGTATTTACCTTTGCAAAGCTACGATCAGCTAGTTATTTATATAAAAGGGTTTTTAATGAATTATTTTGAAGGGATAACTTGATGTTCCTACTTTCACCCAAAAAGACAAGTGTCGGCCATTCCTAATGAGTATAACCACTCCGGTGAGGAGCAGTGTGATTTGCCCTTAGTAATTTGCAACTGAAATACTTTTACATTTCCGCCAATCCAGTCAACAATCAGTTTTGAAAATGTATTTACTTACTCCTTATTCCTGCCTCCCGGTCATTCGTATATCATTTGAATGGCGACCAAGCACTTTCTTCATCATCGCTCTGAGGATGCCCTCTGTGCAAAACATGCAATGCCCTTCACTCATGCACAATCAACGATGCTGAAGGTTTTTTTGACGTAGCACAATTTAAATCCTGCCAATATAGATCAGTTGTGGTGTGTAATATACTTTAACGGACCTTTATAAATTAACTATCTGAATTTGTAGCTTATTTTCAACTGATTAAGGAAATGTCTAAGAACTGTATTAGGATAAATATATGTACTACACAAATATATTGCATACATATTTGTTTTCGCCATTCCGACTACTGATTAATAATTAGATATATTAATAATACTTACCGTGAACAATACTCTATTGTTCGTAGCTATTTCACTACGGTCGTTTCGGCTATTCAGCCATTTTCAAGTGTTTTCTGGGTAGTTCCAGTTGCCTCAGTTTTAAAACACCTAAATCACGTAACACATAACACACACACAAGTTCTTTAAACACTTATTATTACCATGTAGTAGGCCTACTGTCACACCGCGTACTGCTAGTGCTAACTACCTGTGCATTGGTGGTAGGAAGGGATGAGGTGGTGGGGTGTAGCACTTTGCTATGAAACAGTTTTTTAAAACTGTTCACTGTTCATATAAAGTATTACATTTATTTTTAGGTTTTGTTTACAGTTGTTCAGATGAATTGTTTAAAAGGTTTCAGTGAACACAGTTTTAACATTAATTTAGTCTCGTATCTTGTTTATAAGACGTCTACATATAAATAATAAGTGCAGAAGTTTTAGTGTATTAGTTTGTGCTGTGGCTCTTTAAAAAATGTATGAAAGTTCACATATTTAGTCAAAGCAAGTCCATTTCGTAAGAAGTTTAAACCAATTTGTTTTAATTATGACAGCCACACAGGTGTTATAATAAATAAATTAATACAATTTGTAAAAAACGATTTACAACATGTCTGTTTTATGAATTAGTTATGAATTTATAAAACATGGTTTATAATAAAAAACAGTTTATAATGTTATACTAAATTAAATGCCAACTTGATCTAAATGTACGCAAGATAATATAACACCAAAGAAAATTTGGGAATCAATAGTAAACAAGATGAAAAGATGGAACACTTTTTCGAGACTTTCGCTCGTGTTTTTTTTTAAATACTCAAAAATGTGACGGTTTTGTCACGCACGTCACGTTACTGTCACGCTAGAAAGCTCAAAAGTTTTTCAACTCTCCGAAATAAAATTATTACGAAGATTTTTCTACGACGTCTGTGAGTGCAAATATCGTGTCCACACACACAAACACAAAATTTTGTATTGCTTTATCGTGTTCAGAGACCTCGAAAACGTCGAGAAAAGTCATAAAAAGTGGGTGTCAAGTTTTAGAATTTTCGCAAGATTTCAATACTTTGGCATTTTAATGCGAGCTGAAGTAATGTATAATTCAATTTATATATATTATTATTTAAAAGATATTATTTAACTTTTGGGAGAAATTTTATTTTAACTGATTTCGCTGAAGGCCAAATAACCAAATATTTTACATGTTTTACTGCCCAAATTGTGTTTAGTTAAAAGGAAAAGTTCAATTTAATGTACCCTAAAGTTAGAAATCTACTGATGCAATAATGCAATTAAATTCAGCTCAGCAAGTTTAGATACTGATACTATAATTCACTTATGGCTAGGTATGGTTTTTATTTTCCACTTAGTGTTTGCATGGTGGAAGAAATGTACTGGAAATTGTAAAAGTATAATGTACTTTTCCGGGCTTTAATGTACTGAGCATAAACTGGGCCCATAACTTGGACCTGCATTAACTGAAGGCACAATTTACATAGACTACGTCTTTGGTAAAGTATATGTTATGTTAAATTACATGAATATTTTCTATTTGCTAAGATTTACAAAATAATTTACGGTTTATTTAAATTATAAGCGATAAATTAAGTTCATTATACACATTTAAACTATTCCATTGTGATATTAAATGGTTGTAGAAATAATTAACCACGCGCTTATTAAAAGCTGGCTTCTTTCTACTTAAAATCTGTTAGAGAGTTTAAAATGTTTAAACAAGATTTTGAACTAATGTATTTTGGTAATATATTATATTTAAAATTATTTCCATACAACAGAGTAGGCCTATATGAAAACTTCTATAGGCGCACCGCGTCCAAAAAAATTTTTGCGGGCGGTGAATGGGATTTTAACGTCACGCTCTACTATATACAGGGTATAGAAAAAGTTTGGAAACGGTTTAATATTTCGTATACAAAGAAAATTTGAAGGTAGATGTGATTGAGGAACCTACTCTATGTAAAAATACTATTTTATTAAGATTTCGCAAAATTATCCGCCATCTTGGATCTATGTAGTCATTGGTTAAAGATAATGACAGCAAATGTACATACAATATTGCCGTGTTTTTACTGTGTTGGTATTGGATGCCGAGATGGATTACCAATTATTACACATAACTTAACTATTATCTTTCATCCGATTGTTTTGAAAGTTACACCATCCGATAGGGATCAAAAGCGCTACAAAAAAGGTGCCTTGATATTTGTTGTTAAAATTTACTGTTTTTGTGTAATTTAGGTTTGAAATTTTCAAACAGCCGCCATTTTAAAACTCATGATTGGATTTAATCGTTTATTTTTCTTGAGGTATATCATTGTTAGGTAGTTTGAACTTCTTGTTAGCGAATTTCCATAGGAAAAATGAGCTATTGCAGTGGCCCTTATGGTGAGACCTAAGGTCGGGAGTAGCAAATGAGCACCGATCATGGTCCCCAGAACACATTTTTGGGTGTCAAAAAAATTAATATATATATATATTTATGTATATATGTGTTCGCACTCTAGCGGCCGCATTTTAAGTTCGATTTGGTTCAAATTTGGTACACATGTTGGTTTTCTACGTCTCTCGGACGCGTTCGTTAGCCAAAAAAATCCAACAACCGGAAGTACGTTTTTTGACAGGAAGTAACTATTTTTTTAGATTTTTACTACGAGAATGAAAATGTTTTAGAGACTTTTCTAAAAATATAAATGTAGGATGTTATTCTGCACATTTTGCTTTTTTACGCGACCTTATAGCTCGCTTGGTTCCCCCAAAATCGACCAAAACGTAAAATACCATAAAAGTACGCGGTTCGAAGCCAATTGGTGCAAACTCGGGAGGCCACTAGTTGCAAACAAATTCTACTAATATATTGCGTACACACCGACAGCTGTTCAACGCCTTCGTGAATAGACCTATTTCTCAAATTGTTGGTTGAAACCATAAAACATAGGCATATAAACTTAATTTTGGAAATTTGCTCAACTCACGTCAGCGGTCCAGCTGCGTGGTCGAATTATTAAGTTTGAAATCAATCAGTCAAACTGTTCTCTAGATAAGAATTATTTTGTAAAACAAAAATGGCGGATATCTAGAAAACGAAGCATTTTCTGGTCTGTGTTTATGTGAACTTTTTTTCTTATTTTGACCCATAGAACCATTCCCCGAAGTTTGGCACTTTACTTATGGGACACCCTGTATAGTAGAGTATATATATTAGTTTAATTAGTAATACCTCTGAAATGGACATTGTGCTTCCTCATTTCGTAATTTGTTTCAAAATAGTTGACTTGGTAATACCTCTGAAATGGGCATTGTGCTTCCTTATTTTGTAAGTTGTGTTAAAACAGTTTACTTGTTAGTGTTAAAATAATAAAATTTCAGATTAAACCAATATGACCAACGATTTATATTCATTACAGTTTTCACTTCTGTCGGCAGTCCCGCAACTGCTTTTTTTAGAGGTTTGGCTAGAACTGCTTTTACGCACCTATCCCTTAGAGACTTATGAGTCGGACTTCCCTTTACTACTGACTAAAAAACCTTCTTCTTTCAAAGGCGCTTTTTTCATTCGGGGACCGCTCTTGTATTACTTCAGAGTGTCCCCTGCTTTTAGCCTTCTGTGGATCTTTCTTTCCTGCTGATATTGATCTAACCAGCCTTCCTGTTTTTTACAGCGCAGAACTGATTCGATAACCCTTCCCACCGTTCTTGGGAAACCATAACTAGAACGCATTTCCAACATTTCTCTAACCCAAATTCTAAGTCGCTGTTATGCGAAGCGTTCACATTCGAAGAACTTGTGCTTTGCACACTCGGCTATTTATGGATGTCACCTTCCCCTTCTTTCCTAAGTAAATAAATATCCATTGCCCGTCAAGAACGGTGTAGTAAAGACGTTTACCTCACCATGTCTTCGTTTTATGCAGTACTGCAGATTCATTTTATCCATCGGTTTCTGGTTTCGCTGACCCAGCGGTCCTGCCATATGGGTATCCTCCCTAGCCCTTATACTAGCGTCTTGTCTTCCCATTTTTCCACCGAGGTCGTAAATTGTCTTCCACTCGTGTGCCAAAAGATCTATTGGGATGACCCCAGCAACCACTAGCCTGCCGGCTACAACAGCGTATGATAAGCGCTTGTAATTCTCAGCACCTCAATATTTGAAGTCGAGATCGATAGATTCGGATTTAACTACGTCCGCCCAGATTTCCACTCCATAAAGCATGATGGACTGTACTGTTGTTAATATGAGTCTCCCCCAGTGTTAGCCATTAACTTCTCCAGCAAAGAAATTTACGCCGAAGTAATATTTTAATGGTTACTACACACTTGGGTGTTGAATTGATTAAGGTATCACGACCACTTATTTTTCCGCGTACTTCGACGAAAATACGGTATCGTATATAGTATAATTAAACTGATAATTGACTTGTTATTTCAAACTTTAAACAAGGTTGGATTTCGTATAACTATTAATTATACTGAATCTTTCTCCAAAACATCTGTCAGGATTACACCATTGAGATAGATGACTTAATTAGGCAAACTGAAACCTTGCGGCAGGTTAAGATATATTATACGTTCTGTTTGTTAGTTGTTGAACTTGGCTCACTTCTGGTAAAGACAGGTTGTTGTACTCAAGTTAAATTCTGTTTAATTGAATGTTTCGGATGTTACTAAAGTTGCTCGTAAAATGTTCAATATGCAATTAATATATTTATGAAATTCACCATAGAATATCTTTTTTCAAAATAATTATATTTGTTTACAAGGGTGATACACAATTGAATAAACTTAATTGAAATCACGAACTAAATCAACTTGTTTGTTATTGACAGCATTATGTACAATAAAATACTTTCTTACTTCTAACGTCTTCATTGTTGCATTTTTTCATGTGACAAAGCAAGTCAGACATGAATACATTCTATACTTGCCGTTTTATAAATTGAAATTTGTATATTTAGTCTAAAGTACTTCTTGAATATCGTCTACTCTGGGCAAAATACATTCACACATTTTCAAACTTTACCTACTTTTACTTTTTTTGATAACATCAACCATAAGGATACCTTTGACACTAAAGCAACACAAATGAAGGAGATTATAAAAAACTACATGCCAACTTCCTCGCCAGAGCTTACTGAATACGTACCACAACTCTCTATCATCTCGCAAGACAAACTGTATTAAGTTAGATAAAGAGAAGGAATAAAAACCATTACTCAACTACCCTTACCCAGTGGTGCTAAGGTTCTTGACCTCCGAGTTGATGCACCTTTATTCTTTCGTCCTTTTTAGTTGTCCAAAATTTAACACACATCTTCTTGTCAGCCTATTTTTTTCTAATCATAGCTTCCATAGTTTTCCTACACTTCTATTTACTTGCTGTCTGTTCCAGATCGCTATTATTATTTATCCTTCTTGTCCCATCCGGTCCACATGCCTCAGTCATTGCAGCCTTGCACAATATTTTCAAATCTTCGTTTTAACTCTCCTATTTCCTCGTATATTCTCCAAAAATATTTAATTTATAAATTATTTGTTTTACTTTCTTGGATAATTCAGCCTCAGCCTTGTTTGGATAACTGAACTACAACATAACTTTGCTTATTTCTGTTCTCAGCTCATAGGCAACAAACTAAACACTCCTTAATATGTTCTACTGGGCAACACTATTCTTGCAATACAATATTTTTTTTAAATGGCTAAAATATTTGTAGTAATTAGCTTTTATCCTGCTTCCTTTTACCTTTTAAATTATTTTATCTTCTTCCACTACTGATGTTTATTTCTCACTAATCATAGTGATTGCTAAACATTATTGTTTATTATAACAATCAAACGTGTTTTCTAGAATTTATACCGTTATTTCTAAAATTAGTTTTACAAAGTCCTCGAATTGTGTAATCGAATAGATTTGTTTTCAATTATTGTATTTGTATTTTGTTACAGGTAAGCTGCAAAATTGCCGATGTTATAAATCCAAGTTTATGTAAGTATTTCAAAACAAAAATCTAATGAAAGTTGTTAAAGTATTATCAGTTGAAACTACATATATTTTAGATGATGTTAACATCTTGAAAATACCATCTATGGAATAAATACAACTTTTCTTTATTACTTTGCGAGGTTATAAATACTGAAATAATTACAAAATCTCACAAAAAAGTCTTATAAAAATTGATTCAGCGCTCAATAGTAGTGAGATCAAAAATATGACCTTATATATTTTAGGGTGCTACTTCTTGCAGCCCACCATATCCGCTATAATTTTTAAACTATCAAAATATTTTTTTCGAACTAAAACTTTTACAGTACAACATTGAAGGCTAGTTTAAAATTTAAGTTAATTAAACTTGTTGAACTTAACCGTCCAATAGTGAAATTTTAAACGTCCAACGACGGCCGTTCCTGCTATTTACCGGATTAAACTATTGGACGGTAAGTTCAACAAGTTTACTTAATAAACAACAGTCCGTATGGCGAACATAAACAATAACAAGTTTTAAGTTAATATAAGAAGAAGAAAAACTTTCCTATTTTTTTTTTAGTTTTATTTTATTATTTTTTTATTTAGGTATATTATAAGTTATACTTGAATTATTATAACAACAAAATATATTTTACTAAACTGCAGAGACTTTTAAACTTAGAATGCAGAACTTATTCAATGGAAACATAAAATATTCCAAAACAGTTTATCTCCATTGGAATGTAACATCCCAAATACTAAGTACTTTAAGAATCGATAATTGCATTGTTACTACTGTATATCGACTGATACTAAACCGTAAGCTTAAATTAAACATAAGCTGTGAAACAAAATCGATTTTACCTTAATTAAAAAAACAGCAAAGTAATTATTTGCACGTACGGCCATTTTATTTAAATTACCTGGGGCTATTATTAGTTAATGAAAGCGATAAATTTATTGTTCTATAAATTTATTGTAATTTATTGTTCTATAAGGTTAATTTAATCCAAAAGTTTTTCAAAGGGAAGATGCTATTTCTATACCGACGTAATATATGTCAAGGAAACGAGTGATGGTATTGGTAATGGTGTCACCATAACAGTAATCCCGACCCGAAACTGTAGGTTGAAAGTTTCAGTTTTATAGAATTTTTAATATATTTATGCCCTTCACTAAAGAATATGCTTACAAATCTCATTTTAATTTTAATAATATTAATTTGAGAAAAACTTATATAGATTACTCAAACAAGTACTCATTGTTTATTAGGCCTACACCCAAATAGTTTATCATCTACCCCAACGGATTTCGTTTATATGAAGTACCAATCACCGTAGATCTTTCAAAGTCGCTTATGTTCAGAGGTTTATCTGTTTCTTAGATTGCATTTTGGAAACGCCGAATCTCGAAACAGAAGTATAAGGGGCGGACCTTACGCCCACGTAGTCAGTCTACAAGGGCCCTTATACTATCAAGGATACATTTTTGAGGTACAATACAAAAGAGGATTTCCGATCCAAGAATCCTTCTGATGACTTTTTTAACGTAAAACAGTATTTTCAATGGTGTAGTTATTCTGAGATAAACTCTGCCAACCATTTCACTACATTATTTCCTTCCAGAAACAATCACTATCACCACCATTACAGTCGACGATGAGCCTTGGCCTAAAAACATCGTTAGTCTAATTACTTTCGTCTGATGATGTCTGACTCCAGCTTTCAACTCGTTCTCACCTAGAAGTCAGTCATTTCCTAAAGAATCTTCTTCTTGGTCTTCCTATCCTTCTGAGTAAAAATTATTGTAATTTTTTTCATAAATGTAAAAAAGTTTTGTAATTTAGTTCTAAATAGAAATGTATAAAAATATTTATCAATTTCAAAATTCTTATTTTTAAAACACCAGTTTTTATGTTCCTACTACAAGACTGCTAACAAAACTAGGCCTGTTTTGAATAGTAATTTAGGAATATATCATTTGCCCAAAAATGACATATTATTATAAGAAAGTGTAGAGGATAAATCAAAGAACTGAACTGTATACCTGTAAATTATCATTGTAAATTTCATAAAAGTATTTGACTTAGCTTTACTTGAATTACAAAATGAGATGAAACAAATGAAACCTCGCGGCGAAAAAGGACATACAAAAATGACCGTAGGACACCGTGGGAAGTGTTGGTACATCATGGGTTGAGATCACTATCACGACGTTTTAACATCGTTTGTTTTCATTATTTCTAATATTGGAATATGGTATGGAACTTAAGTTAACTTATGATACATTGTTAAGTTTGAATTATTTAAGTATGTAAATATTTAATTGTATTTTGTAAGATTTGTCCCTATATAACGCGATATTTTTTAGCTATCTTACGCATTATTAACATAAATAAAACACAATGCCTCTAAAATAAAACCTTTAGCAGTTAAAGCTCAAGAAAAGAAATAAAAACGACAACTAGAAATCCCAAAATCGCGGAAATTGTAAATAATGTTTCATTGGCTAAATCTTTTGCTTACTTCCTTACTGGCACACTATTTTTAACCTAAGCTCAAAACCACATTTGTTATTTCAACGAGCGAGGTCTACTGTTCACAGAACTACTAGTATAATCTTAAGTGGCATACAAACCATTTTACAATTCGATTACTTAAGTCAATGTAACGAAATGGAATAACTACCCTTTAAATTAAATCAAGCTTTGGCATTGCTTGGCCCACTAGTGCATAATAAATACATTGATATTTCTTGCATAATTTAAAAAAAGAGTATAGTACAGATTCCACCAACATGCTGCCTTGTCTGTTAATTGACCTGGATCTTGCTTACGTTACTCACTTGTTCAATTAACATATGTTGCAATGCTATTAAAACTAACAGCTTTACATTACAAGGGAATTCGGATTCAACTACTTTTAATTTTGTTCGAAATATTAAACTCGAGTTATCGTTTTCATTAAGTATTAACAGCTTGAACTGAGAATAGTTTTAATAATGTTTTGTGTGTAGTAATTACTTTCTCAATTTCTTTCATCAAAGATAAAAAGGATTCCGTTTGTTACAGATGCAGCATTTGGTCACTAAAGCATAGAAAATTATATTAAAATAGTTCAAAAACGTAAAAAAACTTATCGGTTTGGAAAATAATGTTTAAATTTGGTATAAAATATCGTATAATTCAATGTATACCTAAACTTCGTTTGATGTGGAAAATGTGTTTAGTAATTGCTGAAATTTAAATAAATAGAAGTATAAATTTTGTCTGTTTATGTTTATGTTTATGTTTATGGTTCAATAGTTGCTGAAATTGTTTTCACTTAAATATGAACTTCAAAGGGTACTATAAATAGGCCCTCTGATGAAGAAGAAAACACAATGGCGTAAAAGTTCAGATTGTTGAAAAAAAGTACAATAAAAAACTTCAAAGAGGTTGATTCATAAGTTTTAAGGTGTGAAAGAATTTAATTAGTTTAATTATTATAAGCAGAAGTATAATAGAACCAGCCATTGTTTTGTAAAACAAAAGGAATGTTTTAATAAAGTCCGTAGTTTATTATTCAATAAAGACGAAAATAAAAAGGGATAGCTTAAAACTTTTTGGATGTCACTTGGGCATAAAAATTGTTCCCGTAATTCTTCCAATGCTCTGTAAAAGAAACGTTTGTTGAAAAAATTACCGAAAACCTGTTAGGCTTGTTTTCCATTTAAAGACAACCCACTGCCAGAAACACATTTATTAATAATATCAGTGTGATTCACTGTTTTATCATTTGAGGTCTAACGTAACAATTCGCGACTACTAACAAATTAATGTTTCCCAATATCAATGCACGTTCCTTTCATCAGTATTGTTGAGTATACTACTTGTAAAAAGTGAAATATGATTTAGAAGAATGAAAATGCAATTCGTCATGATTCACACGGCCACACAAAGTTTTAGGAAGTAATTAATTATAAGACCGTGAACGTAACTCAAACTTGTAGTCAATAACTTTAAAGTCTTTGAGTTGGTTGAATTTGTTAACTTTCTTAAATACTCTGCATAAAAACTCATTAGTTTTTGGAGGCGAAATGGAGGAAAAACCTAAGTACGTAAAGATTTAGTTCAAAATATATTTTTTTAATTTTTCATTTAATTCATACATAATTATATACTTACGATCTATAATTTATACATCACCACCAAAAGAGTTAAATATTTTCACAACATAGTTAACAAATAAGTAATTAATATACGTTTGAAATTTAATTAAATTCTGAAGTAAATAGTAAACTTTGTTCAGTTATCAATATTAATTAATTAGATCTAGATTTACTCGAGCGTACCAATCAAATTAAATAAAGGGATTTTATTGAAATTACTGGAATTTTACAGAAAACATATACATCCCTAAATGTTACAATTACATAATACCAATATATTTTAAAATAGTATTTAAAACATTCTGGACACTGATTGCTAAAATTTTATAATTATTTCTATGAATATTTTTACTCTGAAATATAATAATGTTAAACCTGTCAGGATGGACGGTAAATTGTTTTAACATTAAATTTAATTGATTTGTTAATTTGTAAACAGGTTGAGCTTATTTCCTTTCATGACCAATTACAGAACAAAATAAAAGATGTAATATTTAATAAATTACTTCCTAAAACTTTGTGTGGCCGTGTTTTTTATGTCGGATTGAATTTCATTCTTCTAAATTATATTTCAGATTTTACAAGTAGTACACTCAACAATACTGATAAAAGGAATGTGCATTGATATTGGGAAACCTTAATTTGTATTGTTAGTAGTCGCGAATTGTTTCGTTAGAACTCAAATGATAAACATGTAAATCACACTGATATATTATTAAAATGTGTTTCTTGCAGTGGTTTTTCTTTAAATGAAAAACAAGCCTAACAGGTTTTCGGTAATTTTTTTCAACAAACGTTTCGTCTACAGAGCATTGGAAGAATTACGGGAACAATTTGTATGCCCAAGTGACATCCAAAACGTTTTAAGTTATAATTCTCTTTTTATTTTCCCCTTTATTAAATAACTAGCTGATCCGTACGGCGTTGCCCGTGGTGGTTGGTATTTTCAGTCTTTTTAACGTAATTGTATTCTTTTTAAGTGTTCAGTCAGTGATTGGTATTTGGCTTATATATATATAGATGTTAAATAATAAAAGCACTATTGTCATAATAATAAAAGATCTGAAATTATGATTTTAGTAACTTTGATCCCCCCAAACCCCTCCTAAAATTTCGAATTTTTTAAACCCTTTCTTAGCGAGCGCCTATGTCCCTAGAGGAAGCTACATACCAAATTTCATTCCAATCCGTTCGGTAGTTTTGAAGAAATATTTTTTAATAACTTTGATCCCCCCAAACCCCCCCCTAAAATTTCGAATTTTTTCATACCCTTTCTTAGTGAGCACCAATGGCCCTAGAGGAAGCTATACATACCAAATTTCATTTCAATCCGTTCGGTAGTTTTTGAGAAATTGTGATGAATGAGTCAGTGAGTGAGTGGTATTTCGCTTTTATATATATAGATAAACTACGGACTTTATTAAAACATTCTTTGTTTTACAAAACAATTGCTGGTTCTATTCTTCTGCTTATAATTAAACTAATTAAATTCTTTCACACCTTAAAATTTATGAATCAACCTCTTTAAAGTCTTTTATTGTATTATTATTATTTTTTTTCAATAATCTGAACTTTTACACCATTGTGTTTTCTTCTTCATCAGAAGGCCTATTTATAGTATCCTCTGAAATTCATATTTAAGTGAAAACAATTTCAGCAACTATAGACTATAAACTAAATTTCAGCAAGTACTAAAAATATTTTCCACATCAAACGAAGTTTAGGTATAAATTGAATTATACGATATTTTTTACCAAATTAAAACATTATTTTAAAAACCGATAAGTTTTTTTACCTTTTTTAACTATTTTAATATAATTTTCTATGCTTTAGTGACCAAGCATAACCTGTTAAGCAAATGCTGCATCTGTAACAAACGGAATCCTTTTTCTCTTTGATGAAAGAAATTGAGAAAGTAATTACTACACACAAAACATTATTAAAACTATCCTCAGTTCAAAATGTTAATACTTAATGAAAACGATAACTCGAGTTTAATATTTCCAACAAAATTTAAAAGTAGTTGAATCCGAATTCCCTTGTAATGTAAAGCTGTTAGTTTTAATAGCATTGCAACATATGTTAGTTGAACAAGTGAGTAACGTAAGCAAGATCCAGGTCAATTAACAGACAAGGCAGCATGTTGGTGGAATCTGTACTATACTCTTTTTTTAAATTATGCAAGAAATATCAATGCATTTATTATGCACTAGTGGGCCCAGTAATGCCAAAGCTTGATTTAATTTAAAGGGTAGTTATTCCATTTCATTACATTGACTTAAATAATCGAATTGTAAAATGGTTTGTATGTTACATAAGAATATACTACACAAATTTAGATTTATAGTTTGTAAACCTTTATAGATAATACAGTAAACCTTTTGTTTGCTTTTATATAATCTAATAAAACTGATAGTTGTGAAGAATTGTGAAATACCTGATTCTAAGTTAGCACAATTAGTTGCCAATGAACGTGTTTTAGGCCTAACCTAAAATTATGTTCAGTTTTTAATCCAAATCAGTTGTTTTATATATAATATGTAACAACCAATGTTTCAATTAAATTAAAATATAGTAAGCATTTTTAGTTGATTTTTGTTTTTGTTTGCTTTAAGTTGGTCAATCTAACCCAAAAAAGCTGATTGTAAATGCTGATTAAAGTTGCTATGGTAATGAACATTGACGTGTTGCTAAGCTTTTTATACGAACAGCTGTTTTTGTGCACTATGGTCTTGAGTCCATACAAAAGAGGCTGTTTATATTTTTTTCAGATTTGAAACTTTTTTGGGAAACTTTTAAAATTGTTCTTTATATAAAAACCTAGTTCGGACAATTATTACGAACATTATAAAAGAAAAACAGCCAAATTGGCCCCGCCGTTCTCAAGTGCTTAAACAGCAATTCATTTTTATTATATAGAAGATAATCTTATAATAATAAACGTTTAAAACTAAACAAATTTCCATACACAAGTATTGCTTAGTTTGTATAGGTTAACAAAAAATTTTAATGTATTATTTCTTAAAATGTACATTTACCAGCTTCATGTGTAGATCATAGTGCTAACGCACTTGGTACCTTCATTCATACCATTTGTCAATTATTTATTTCTTTTAAAATGATGGGTAAAGTACGAAATTAACTATTATAAGCCTCAACTTTAAATATATTTCTTGATTGAGCCTTAATTTGATTTATTTAGGTACGTGTATTTCATCTGAGAGGACTTCTGTTCCTGAAAGACAATTTTCCGAAAGTTCATGAAAGTCATATTTACCATCCACGTCACTACTTAGATGAACGTTACGAACCAGTGAATTGGAAATAAAGTTACCTTGGGGATGCATTAGACATACTTAACTTGTCGGGTTGTGCATTTCGGTATTTTACTCAGCACGGTCATTGGTTGTAATTGTAATTGTACTTCATAGTATGTCGGTGTTATAAAACATGTTTGCTGTCATTTAACATGTTTAATGCAGAGAGCATGTTCATGTATTCCTAGTTTTCATTACTTTTTTTATTTAAAAAATGCTTATACAACACAAGGCATTCAATTTGTTACGAAATTAAATTAATTGTTAGATAATTATGTTAGGAAAACAATGAAAATGATTGGCAGACAACTTTAGAATTATATTAGTAAGCACAATTATGTAATATCACAGTAATATATAGTAAGTAGTTATGTAATGAGGAATGATGCAATCATAGAGTTACATTTTTAAGTAAGCCAAAGTCTAAGCAGATCTAAGAAAAAGTAAACAGGAAAACTGAGTGGGGGAAAGAGTTTCTAAATAAGGGGAAAAGATTAGAAAGGAGGGCTTTTGGGAAAGGTGCTTGGGCGAGACGATTTGGGAGCCTTCAGGTGTGAATTCTCTGGCGTGGGCGTCAAGGAGAGATGAGACTTTTTTCCATGGGGTGAGCCAGAGAAACGAGGAAGAATATGCACCCAAGATGGGTAGAGTAGAGGAGGTGGGCCAGACTGAATCCGCCTCCCTTCCATCGCTCGAGTACGCTGACGTCACTAATTACCTGACTGACTGCATTCCATTTCATCAGCTTCATCACATTACAAATCGGCACTTTTGTAGAAACTTTGGGCTTTCTTATCTTGTCTTTTTTTCTTTCAGTTATAGATGGTGAAAATACTTTTGTAGTATTATTAGGCCCACCTAGTAGTTTTATAGCGTCAGGAATAGCGTCAGGTTTTAACAATTTCTTCTGTCGTTCTCCCAATAGCTCCACGCAGAGGTTTCTACAAAAATCTGTAAACAAAAAGTGTTCAGAGCAAACACTAGAAGTTTTCCATTCCATTCGTCCTTTCTTTTACATCTATCGATACAAACTTTTCTAAAACTACTAACTTTAGGAAATTTGAAGTAACTTTCAACGTATTCGTATTTTTTAGTTTTTACATGACTATTGCATCCAGCAATAGCACATCGTGTTCTAGGCATTTTTTAAAACTCAAAATTAATGGTGACGTTCCTACTAATTGAATAACTGTTAATATACTAAAATACTAATTGACGGTTTTAGGTACTTAAATAATACTGACTAAAACGTGATAGAGCGTTCAAATAATATATATATATATATATAACTACATAATAATAATAATAACTATAATAATAATACTACAGTATCAACACTTCTACCTAAAACCAATACGTACACTGAAACAAAGTACACTATACTAAACTTATTTTTGAGAGAAGATATTATTTTACTAACCAATCATTTTACTAAACAACTCAAAAGCGCTTTAATAATATTTCTAGTTGGAAATCCTAGCGAGAAACAAGCGTACATGACCGCTTACTACAACAGACTGAGGGTAAGATTGTTTCTGTTATTGTTAATCTATTTATGGAACAAGAGCGCGATGCATAGCAGGTGTGTGGGCTAGGTCAAACGTGACGTCATCGCCAGCCCTCAGTTCAGCCTGGCCCACCTCCTCTACTCTATCCATCTTGGATTGCACCTACTGGAGTCACATGGACAATATAGAGGTGAGGGCACAGTTTGTGAGAGAGTGAGTTTTGGGAGATAAGTAGTTGAATATTAACTTCGGGTTAAAATCAGTTTCAGATTAATATACTGGGAGAATTGCTTATTTAAAAGGGACTTGTTGAGTAAAATACTTGAACTTAGTATACGGTTAATTCGAAGGTTAATAATAATTGTAGGTATCAACAGTGTAGAAAAACATATATAGGTAAATTTTGGAATAAAATCGATGATTATATACACTCATATATAAATGATTTTTTTGTTACCCACTCACTAAATTAGATATAAGCTAGTTGTGCACCGTTGTTAGAAAGATACCTTTGTAATAACTTCCAACAGTATACTTCTTGTCTCTTCCATTCTTTATCTTCCATGTTTTTGTTTAGCATTTGCATATAAATCAATATTTTTTCGTTATAGTTTGTCTTTATTATAAAAATATGTAAAACAACAACCAGTGATTGTTGGACATGCACTATTAAAGATTCTGTAAATGTTTTCGAAATACAAAATTAAAATATTCTCAGTAAAGAACTGTTATAGAGAAGTCATATACATCAAACTCATTGACAATTAAAATAAATTATCTTATTGTGCGGCTTAATGGGTATGATTAAATGTTAGAAATAACAACCCTACCGTAGTGAGCACATGTCCATTTTGCAATCGGAGTGGTAATCTGTCAATTGACTCTAACATTGTTCAAAGCTTTAAAAAGAATTTGTATTTCTAGCCAGCTTGTAAATAGTCACACAAATATAATGAAACTATTAAGAAATTAAACAATTTAAACATGCAAACTATGCCTACTTAGAGTCAGGCATGGCTTCGACTTATTAAATTACCAGTTGAAAAAAAAAACTGTAGGGATTCAAATGCATAGTGCATAAAAACTAATTAAGAATATACGAGTTCAAATACGCATCAAATCAAAGCATCTCTTTCCAGCTTTTTCCACCGGCTTGTCGAACCCCTAATCCAGGGGTTCTAGTAAATCCTATTTGCAGGCTGTATAGTCGCTATAATTGACTTGCTAGAAAATACTAATCATGCAATTTATGAGATATTAACGCCCTCTTTAAGGACAAGTTCAGTATTCCGTTATCTGAAATGACAAAAAATAATGTGTTGGTATACTTTACAAAACACAATTTTTTGAAGGTTAAATGATAAGTTCAAACTAATTAAAAAGACCCACTGCAATACAAAATAGCAAAATTTACGAGATTAAAAACAGAAATGTTTGTTTTCTCTTTGCATAGTTTTTGGACGTTCAATAAAATACCTGCTTTAAATTGTCTTCGGACTAGGTGCAAGGATGTATGACAGTCGTGGCAAGAATAAACTATTACGTTTTTAAAATGACTAAGATACCTTTATGAGTTGTTTAAACTAGTTTTAGCTAACGAAAACCTTCTAGCTTATAAAATGGTACAACTGAAAACCGAAGGCCTCTTTTTTCTTTCTCATTGTTGTATTTTACTAAGGTAATTTGTACTCCCCAATAAATTCTACTAACATATAAAATCTCTCTTTTACAAATTAAAACTATGCACATTTAATTTAGTCCTAGGTACTACTACTGTTTTATCTGAATAAAAACTCAATTCAAACAATCTGTGAACCCAAGCTACTCTATGCATAGTAAGCGCACGAGGGTAAACTTTACTATTTTTTTTCTTTTCGTATCCATAGGAAAAAAAAGAATAGGAAATCATGTGAAAACACATTAAACGTATCTGCCTAGAACACTTGAATTTATAATTATATTTTGTATAAGAATGATAATTATTTCTTGAGCCAAATTGTAACCGCATTTAATACGTCCACGCGCATTAGTAGACAGTAAATAAATCATATTTGCATTACACTGTTATAATTTTTTTCGTGGTAAAAAAAGTAATCAAAATAACAGCTATTCGTCAAACTTACTGGGTGGAATGAATAAAAACTAGTATTTGCTTAAGGAAATTTCAAGAATATTCCATGTTTGATATGAATAAAACTGTAAATAATGTACTACCGCTAGTAAATTCTAATCTCACTGGATAACTAGAATATTCCAAAATTTCCGAATGAATAAACATTACATTTTACTAACCAGGGAATATTTTTCAAGCCAGGGGTACAACAGACTAATTTTAATCAGTTGCAAACAAAATGGCAATGTTTGTGCAAGTTCGTGGGAGAAAGACTTACATTGAACGAAGAAATATAAATAATTGTAAACAGTTACTGAGGTATGAGGATGAGAATATTGATTTTTTCACATCGGAGTTTTTGCCTGATCACGAAGAGACTTGAGACTCTCTTCTAGCCAAACAATTAAAACTCTCAACTGCGAAACTTTGCTGATCTGGGTGGGTTTTATAAATATATTAGCAAATTTACTAAATCTTGTATACGATTGAATTTTTTATTTAAAATTTTAAAGTGTTTGGGAAAGGGTTGATGGCTGGAGTATTTTGTCAACTGACTGGACACTTTGCTGAATACATGATTTTCTTCTTTATTCATAATAAGTCCTTTTCCCAATCTTTCAGTTTTATCACTTTGTTTCCCCATAGCTTTCAAATCACCTTTCTTCTTCAAAGCAGTTTTCATACTATTCAAGAGTTTATTCACCAGCGTTTCAGTTATTATCTTTCCTGTAACTTTACAAAATTCTTCAGTCATTAAAGTTAAGACTTTAGTTTTTCATTCCATTACAGATTGTAGTTTAAATTTGTCTAACACAACTGGATATTTGCTATTTTCACCAATAATGCCCTATCAATACTCTTGCCCACCTCATTAACTTGTTCATCAAACTCTTCATCAGAACTCCTGTCAACTACCTACACACCCTCACTTACAGTCAAATGAAACTGAAGTGAGCTAGACAAGCAACAAAGAGTGACACTTGGATTATTTTAATGTTGAGACTTGAAAGCGCGGCATCCAAGTATTTACTAGGGCTTAGTTTATTCTAAATAATTAGAATATACTAGCTTATCCGGTGATGGACCTAGTATAAACTAACTAGTCTTAGCAAATTGTTATTCATACGGAATTAAGAATGAGCTAAAACTAGTTAGAAAATACCACTATGAATTTACTAGTTTTATTCCTTCTACCCACTAATTGTTATTGGTAAAATAATATACAAATATGGTTAGTAATATAGGGTTAAATCCGAATTCCCCAGTGAATTCCTCCAGTGCTGGTTTATATAGCGACATAGCATATTCTAACAAAACACGAAAGGTGTAGGACTGGTTAGGCCATGGATACTAGACATATTCTAGTATCTATGTATGTATTCACTAGAGTCCGTGGGTGTGGCCTTAAACGTGATTCAGAGTCGGAATTAATAGCTGTAATATGTCCATACACATATCACATGTTTTTGGGACAATGTCAAGTAAAACACCTCACGAGTGACACTTTTAAATTATCATAAATACACATTTCCCGTGTAAGCCATAAACCTGAAAAAGAGTTAAAAGCGCATCTTGATAATTCCCAAGCAAAGTTTAACACTGGTAATAGTTTTGTTTCTCTCGATCCAGTGGCTGAGTTGAATTACCAGCTTTATATATCTCTATTCGAATGTCAACAGTTTCTATGAAAAAGTCATTATTCCTCTCTACATCCTCCCTAAGTTTGTGTAGCCTCGCTGCGGGGCCACGTATTGCCAATTACTGAGCTATTAAATTATATCCTTTCATAAGGGCAATTGTTACGTTCGATAATTTGATAACGAATCGATATTAGCAAACTATCTCAGTGAACTGTATTGCTTGCGTTAAAACGTGTAGAGTTGAGCAATAAAATACAAAATACAGTCTCTAAATACCAGGTGTCTTAAAAGTCCCACCCCCTTTAACTTTTGTGTTTTTTAAAACAAACAAATATCCTTTGGGGAACTATACTAACTTAGCCCAAAGTATCTTTTGAAGTAATCGAAAATTTTTAGCGTCCCTTAAAAATGGGGGATTTTGGCGGCAACTCAAAAGTTTTAAATAAGAAGTATGGTCATGTGATACCTCATTTTAAAGGTCTATTTAAGACTAGGAAAATGACATAAAGAAAATAAAAATCGGAAAACCAAAAACAAAATGGCGGCCCTAAATGTTTTGAAATAAATCGACATAAAGTTGCTAATATCTCGAAAAAGAAGAGTTTTTAATAAAATTTCAAGAGACAAAAAATGTTTATTTCAAAGTTCTTGACCTAACATATTGCTTCCAAATCGATTTCGTAAATTTTAAGTCGACTCCTACATCTTAGAAATTTTTTTAAAATTAAAAATTGCGAAATCGATTTCAAAGCAATTTCAAAGCAATTGCTTCAAAAGATACTTTGGGCTAAGTTAGTATCGTTCCCCAAAGGATATTTGTTTGTTTTAACAAACACAAAAGTTAAATTAGGGGGGGCTTTTAAGACACCTGGTATAATAATTATAATTTAATCTAACAATTATTACCATTAAGTGTATCAACACAACATGATCAATTACTTTCAAATAACAAACTTGTTTGCAAGATCTTGTTGAAGATCTTTTGTTGTAGATTTTTTTAAATAGACCTAATATAGCCTAGTAAAAGCTAATCTTTTATAATAATAAACTTCCGATTGTTGATTGTCATGTAGCAAATTTTACTTTCTGAAATAATAATTACCAATTATTCGATTCTGGATTTCATTGCTGTTATTGTTATTATTACTCCCGGGTAGTTCAGTCACTGTTTGAAACCTATACAGTAATTTACCCACCAACAAATTCTGCTCTATTAGCCTTTCTTCAAAGGCTGATACTTTCACTTCTTTGGTTTTACCTTAGTTCACCATCATGTCTATTTTCATGCCATGCCAGAAGCAATATCACAATAAAATAAAATTCCGATTAAACTTTACATATATTTGGATGTTACCAAGTGCTTAATATCTCTGCTTTCATTGACGTTTAGGAATAAATTATAAAAATAAAACACAGTTTAAAAATATATTTGTTCTGCTGTAACAACTATGATGTAAACCAACGATAATAAATGTTCAGTTAACCCGAAATCGATATTATCATTCATTAAATATATGAGAAACATAGTTATATCACAAACAATAATTTTATTCAAATTATACTCACTTCAAGCTGTCAATACTTAATGAAAGCCATAACTTGAGTTTTATGTTTAGCAATAAGTTCAAAGTAATTGAATCCGAATGCCCCAGTAATGTAACGCTGCTGGTTTTTACAGCGACAGCATATTCTAATTAAACAAGGGAGGTAAACACAATCCAAAACAGGAACTGATATTAACTGTAAAGGCTTTCTTAAAAACTGTACAAACAATTTAAAAGAGTTATTGGTACATGCGGGTGGAGATTTACAAACTAATTTGGAAAATCGATTGTAATAAAACATTCATAATACAATAATATTATTATAACTTTAATAACCGCTAAAAAACTATCACTATTTTTCACAGTAGTTCATAAGAAGTTCAATAAAATTAATTTGAAATATATAATGTTTCTTAAAAACATAGTTAACCTACAATTATATAAGAGATCAAATATAACTGTACTAAACATATAAATTACTGCCCTGGTCGAATTCAAAGGATGTATTATTGAACTTGCCAACACTTTTCACGTAAAATATGATAGTTACAGGACTGATATCTTCAAATATTATTGAAAAAAGTTAGATTCCAACTAATGCAGCAATACAATAAATTTTTTTACTCTGTAGTACAATAAAGGTGACCGTTTCGGAAAAGTCTGTCGAAAACACCATAATAATGTGTGTATTCGATTTAATTGCGATGTAAGTTTATAAAAAATACACATACAAATATTTTGTGTTAATGGCTAAGAACAGAAGAAATAAACGAATAAAGTGTTAT
>JAGFPH010012202.1:20653-31245 GCA_018207615.1 Philaenus spumarius | reverse complement strand
TGGAAATTAAATATTTAGTTTAAATATCCAAACTTGGAAATTTAACAAATATACTTTGAAAAACTATGATACATGGAAAAACCACAGAACCACACTTGGCACATTTAAAGCTACATTACAGCTTTCTCTTGTATTATAATAACTGAAAAACTTGTCAGCTGCTTCCATAGTTTTAAATTCATTATCAGAGAGGTAAAAATACTTTTGACTAAGTAGTATACATTTTTATTTTTCCTGTTATATAAGCATATAGATGTTAAGTCTATCAAGTTTCTTATTGTTATTCAGTATACTAACATTTATTTGTCTCTTAAATACAGCAGAGAGTTTGGATAGAGAGACTTTTCTTATACTTGTAAATGCAGTCCATTTTAAAGATGACTGGAAAAACAAATTTGAATCCCCATTAATGTTTCGGAATTTTTACTTATCAAAGGATAAAAAAGTAGAAACTAAAATGATGATAGATACTAATTATTATAAATACGATGAAATAACGTCATTGGATGCTAGAGTATTACAGATTCCATACCAGGTAAGGTTTGAAAAAAATCTTTAATATTATAAAATACAAATATTATTTTATTGCATTCTATCTTGCATGTGTCTTACTGTGAATTATTTTTTATACTGTATGTAGTTATAGTGTAAGAAGTTGTTAGTGTACCACTTTGTTTAATTAAATATGGAAGCTACCGGGCTCTAACAGAGGTTTTATTGCCAAGTGGTACATATCACAAATTAATCGCCAAAAATACGAACTTACCTTTTGCTTTCTGAAAATTTGAAGTTCTCTTACAATAAGAACAACCAATTCAACAAAGAAATTTACATACACAAAATATCTGTTTTGGGTTAAGATAATAACAAAATTTTAAATTCACTGAATAGCAAAGCCACAATTCCAAGAAAAACTTACAAATAACAATTAACATAATAACATAATAAGCTATTCAGATTAGGTTTATTTATTTATTTTATATTTTTTGTGCACCATCTACTGAATCAGAATTTGCTGATTCATAGTAAAATATAAATAAAATTAAATTTAGAAGTTTTTTTGTAAACAAGAAAAATTTTTAGTTTAGTAACGAAAAAAGAATTTCTAAATGATGTCTCTGGGAGACAGAAAGGCCAAATGCGACGCCACCCCAAATTTTATACATAAAAAAACGCATGTGTGATGCTTTTACGGACAAAATCGCGAATTTTACATTTTCGCGGCCATTATTTTACTTCGGAACTTTACAATTATTTGTTAATACTGAAATTAACTTATTAGAAAGATCCCATTTCTTTAGAAAATCAGCTTTCAGTCTCGGATAAGTAACGAGACATGTTCCACCATTCGGTCGCTGTCAAGGTCGCTTACAGGTCACCGATCAAACTCCGTCCTCCGAACAGCTGATCGTTTATCGTGTAAATAAGGGGTTTTTTTTTGTGTATTATGAGATATGTTGTTGTGTGCTTCCAGTAAGGTGAAACTTTGTGTAAACTGTAGACTTATGCAGTATTATTGTATAGGCCAGAGGCAGTATTATTGTATGGTTTTAAACTACTTTGAAGCATTGTGAATGCTACATTAGTTAAAATGATGCAAGAACATTTATAATTTTTTTTCAGAGAAAGGGATATAGCATGCTAATCATATTGCCAAATAAAATCGACGGTTTACATGATGTGGAAAATAAACTAAATTTAATCCGTTTTGAAGAGATACATAATAGCCTAAAAGAAAGAGACATGTACCGGCATGTAGAATTGACGATGCCAAAATTTAAAATGGAAGAGACTTTAATACTTAAGGATGTATGTAAACAAGTGAGTACTATTAGATATTTCGTATAGTTATTATGTGATGAGTTCTATGTGCTTCATCGTATGAAATTGTTACGTAACGTTATACAATAAACGTTATACTTAGCAAATAGCTTTAAAGTTAAATGTCTTTATAATGCTACGTACGCGCAAACAATTATAAAATACTTTGAACACAAAGAAAATAAAACCTAAAGTGTGACATTGGCTATTAAATAAAAGTTTAATTTGTTTCTAAAAACAGTTTTTGAATGCAATTAAAATAAACTATGGTTACTCTTTTTTTAGTTAGGCATAGAGTCTATGTTCGGGCATCTGGCTAACCTATCTGGTTTATCAAAAGACTCGGCAACTGTAAGTGATATTATCCAAAAAACTTATATACAAGTTGATGAAAAAGGAGTGGAAGCTGCAGGTGCAACAGGTAATAAGGGTGTTGTTTCTCTTAAAAGTAAAACAAAATAAATGTAGTTTAAAAAGCAATGAGATATGTCTTTATTTTATTGAATGCAGTTTTAGAAATCGTAGCAAACAAGTGTATAACATTGCCTTAAAATTTACTATTTCAAAAATTTTACAGTTAGTATGCTGCAAATTTGTACAAAAATGACAAGATAATTGTTTATATTACTGCAAAAAATGTAAAAATATGTTTTTGTATTTTATAAATAAAATTACAAAAGTATATCTTATGTTTCATGATTAAAAGTTATTTGAGATAATACTTATACATAATATAACGTAAATGGAAGAATAGAGGACTGAATATTATGCTTAATTTATAATTGTAACCTAGACAATAGATATTGTTGCTGATATAGTGGAAGTATGCTTTAACTTGGAATTATTTCAAGAAAAAGTCCTTCGGCCTAATTTTTGTCGTCCCTCTAATTCCCACTGAAGAATCTGCAACATTTTATCATTATTTTTTAAATGCCTTCGGCTCCTAGTTACAAGTTTTACAAAATAAAAGTGATAATATTGTGTGTTTTTGTTTTAAAATATTAGTAACACTTAATTGTTTAACTGCTTTCTCTGCTATTTCTTAGAATCCTAAGCTGTGTACAAACAATGTATTTCTACTTCACTTGATATAAAATATTTAAAATAAAGTCACTCTTTATCAATTTACGTTGTAAAAGTTGTTGGAAACTTATAAAAATGAAAATTTATCGATTTCTTTTATACATCATCAGGCTACTAAATTGAAATACAGCAAGTATCTTAAAACTTACATACAAACAAAAATAGAAGGAGTGGGAGTGACAATAGAAATGACCAGGAAGGGCAATGACCAGGTGGAACATATGTTGCTCAGTAATAAATTATAATTGTGAAATTTTACCAATTGGTTATTTCTATCCCTATAATGGAGTTTCACCAAGTACCAACTGTTTTTACTTTAAATTCTAAAATATTTAAAATAAAGTCACTCTTTATCAATTTACGTTGTTGGCAATTTATAAAAATGAAAATTGATCGATTTCTTTTATTTCAAAAACTTTAACTCTCTAGTGAAATAGGCCCCATGCAACATAAACAATCGGCCTATGGTTTAATTTGAGCAGGCACAATACATGAAAAATAAACTGTACTAGTTCAATTTCCAAAATTACCAACTAGTCACCGAGACAGTTTTGAGTATTATGATATTTTCACGCAAAATACTAATATTATCTGTTTGTGTATTTTCAGTCGTAGTTAGTAACAGTGAAATAATGGAACCACTTCCAATCGCATTCAGAGCTGACCATCCTTTTATCTTTGTTTTAATGAAAGACGAAATGGTTTTGTTTCTCGGAAGACTATGCCAAATATGAAAATTGTGTTTACAGTTTATTTTCTCAAGTATATTTCCGTAGTTGATAGAAGAGTTGTCATCAAGAAAGATCTGTAAATTTAATTTAAACAATTCTGATAAATAAAATAACAAAGTTTAACAATATATGTTTTTTTGTTTGTTTTTTTTTTTTTTGCATCCTTTGAATCCTGGTAACATATACAATTAATTGTTATATTTAAATTTAATACACAAAAAACTATTTTAATGACGTTGACAGTAACTGTCATATGTTTGTGTTGTTGTTATAAACCCATAAACAATATGTTTTGTGACATATTTAGAACATTTACAAACAACTAAGGTAAATTATATTTCTTGCTGTACCGTTTGCAATTATGTTATTAAAGAATTTCCATAGGAAAATGAGCTATTGCAGTGGCCCTTATGGTAAGACTCATTTGGTCGGGAGTAGCAAATGAGCATCGATCAAGGTCTCCAGAATACGTTTTGAAGTTTTATTAAAAATCATATATATGTGTTCGCACTCAAGCGGCGCATTTTAAGTCCGATTTTTTCCAAATTTGGTACACACGTTGGTTGTCTATGTCGCTCGGGCGAGTTCGTTAGCCAAAAAAATCCAACAACCGGAAGCACGTTTTTTGACCGAAAGTAACTATTTTTTACATTTTTCCTACGAGAATAAATGTTTTTTAGACTTTTTTCTACAAATATAAATGTAGGATGTTAATCTGCACATTTTGTTTAAGCGACCTTATAGCTCGCTTGGTTTCCCCAAAATCGATCAAAACATAAATACGATAAAAGTACCTGTTCAAAGCCATGTGGTGGATTTTACCGTGGGGTTGGCGTAATGCTTTGTGTATTGAAAATACCCTCAATATGCGGAATGGCATGCGAAGCATTTTGCAGCTATTCAGCACCGTCGTGAATGGAAATTATGTCAAGTCACGTCAGCGGTGCAGCTGCGTGGTCGAATTATTCCATATTCCAAAAATGCAACCCTAAAAACGTAAACTAAACTAGCGTACAACAATTATAATATGTTATAGTTTGTAAACGTATATAATTTGGTAGCCCTCCTTACTTTCTGAAAAATCTGGAAACACAGTTTTATAGGTTCCACAAAATGGATGAAAGTTCTCAATGTTAATTCGCCTAACTTTTGGTTTTGTTGTTTGTTCTTTTATATTTGTTTTATATTGTTAGCATTTGATTTCCCGCAGTCAGTGAATTTCATTCTATGTATAGGAAATGTTAAGTTTTGTTTCTTTTCGTTCGAACTGATGGTCAACCACATATGCACTAATACCCAATTTGAAATATCCAATGCAGCAACAGCGCCTAGTTAAAACATTTAATGTCGAAATAACGGCTGACGTATTCTCGTTTTAAATACATAAAATGTTATGCTTAAAGAGTAGAAAGCTTTAATGACGATGCAGTAACAAATCAAAGTCAACTCAATTCCAAACCCATTCCCATTATACAAGTAGGACAGCGCTGCTAGAGTCCCTTGGGGCTGTCAGACAGCAAACAGTAGTAAAACCTTTCACAGACATTATTTGTGCATGTATTTTTTACGATAAGTTTATTTAAAACTTTTATTCTCTCATCACGTTGCTTAAAAAGGCGATTCTTTATGTACCTTCCCGTCATCAATTTATGTATTTCTCTTCCTATTTGTTTTTAGGTATCAATATCTTAACGTATTGTGGTTTTAAATCTAATAGTTTTTTAACTGGTGTTCCTCAGGGCAGTAATTTGGGACCTTTATTGTTTAATATGTGCATTCATGATTTAACTTCCGTTTCCGATAATGTTCAATATACGCCGACCATTTCCAAAATTTTAAAATATTTAAACTAGTTATGACTGTCAAATTTTGCCAAAAATTTTAGCAAAGATTATTCATTTGGTGCAAACATAATAAATTTTATTTAAATATAAAAAAAATTCTTCATGTCGAATTATAGAAAAGGCTATTATAGACTTTAATTAATAATACAATGAATTACCTTAAAGGGTCCGTCTTGTGACTTCAAATTGTTTTGATCTTATTCGTTACTACATGTTTCGAAGTATTTCCTACTTCATCATCAGGTACCTCTTGTTATTTTTCATTCACTCGAGGAACTCGTCACACATTAACCTAGTTAAAACACAAACACTTACACGAACACAAAAAAACAAAACAGTCTTGTCCGACACCGGTGTGCACTCTAATAAATCCCGTAAAGCACTGACGGTACGAGCGGTCAGGGCTATAGAATCCTGATAGAATACAAGGGCTGAACCAGTCCGCCAACGAAAGCGTTCCCGCCACTGCCACTGTGATGACGTCACGGTGGTAACAACTGCTCCATTCCCAACGCTTCTTGTAAATATTTCTGCTACAATAATTTCAATTTCTTAGCAAAGCTGTAACATTTTTATGATGCGCTCTTCTTTAGTTTTAGTATTGACACTACACAAAGCAATAAATAGACTGTAAACAATAATCAGTCTAAAGATATAAGCAGAAGACAGGGTTACAAAAAATTAAATAATTCGTAGGTAATAAACCTATGTAGTATACTAATGTTAGCATACTTTTAATTTGATTCTCTGAAACATTTCTGAAAACTAAATATGAAATTGAACAAAATGTGCCACATTATTGAAAATATTTGTATTTATTATAATAAACCACCAAAACTTGAATGTCATACTGCAGTTTAATAAAACATGTGTAATACTTATAAAAAGTTATAAATACACATGTAAAAGTTATAAATACTTACACATAATGAGTAGCTTATGAGTAGCACATAATAATTACTGCTGAAATAAAATATAAAAAAAAAACTGCTTTATAGAAATTTTCCTTTCCTAGGCCTTAGGGAATAGTTAATTTAATAGTTGAATTTAAACAATTGAACTATTTAAATTTAAATTGATATTGAGCAATTTAATTTAGTCTAGAAGTTTAACTTAAAATTATGTTTTATTTTTGTCATCAATAATTTTATTACTCTAGGTTTAAATTTGATTATAATTATTTGTATATTATATATTTATTTATATCTAATTATTCTGACAATTTTAAGTGCATTTTGCTAGTAAAGATTTTTTTAAACATTTTAACTTAAAGCTGCAGAAGAAATTACTTGAGGATCTTGGTAACTTTTTAACATAAAGTAATCTGGCTTGCAACTCTTACATTAAATAAATAATATTTTTCAATGTTTATTTTAATTTGAAGCTGATTACTTAAAATTTGTTGTTTTTAAATTTTGAGTTATCAATAATTACCGGTACTCTAAGTTTAAATCTTATTATTATTTATATATTATACATTTATTTATTTATATCTCATCATTCTGAAAATGTTTGTTTTAATGTATTTTGTTAGTAAAGGTGTTTCTTGGAATATTCAAGTAACGCTGTAGACAATATTAGCCTACTTGATAATCTTGGTAACATTTCATAAAGTAATCTCGTCTGCAACGTAACATTATAAATTAATACCTTGCTAAACATATAATTTAGGTAATTGTGTGTATTGTATAATTGTTTAAAGAAATTCATGGAATCTCTCTATAGCCCTGACGAGCGGTGCGTCCTACTGATGCTAATCGCTATTGACCTTAGATAAATGTTTGAGAGCTGAGTCATATAAATGATGTGACTGGAAAGACAGGTGATCATTTAAAATGTCATCGGGTTTTCTTTTAAACACTCTATAAATCTCAAACTCCTCTCGTGCGCTCATTATTCCGCCTTTTGTGCACAAGTGTAATGTCTCCACACTGGATTGGAAATCCCCTGGTACGTGATAGTTTTCAAACAAGTGGCTAGCATAATTAGAGTTGGAAATATTGCTTTTGTTATTGGGAAGGTGATCTCTGTATCGGCAAAGGAACGTTCTCCCTGTTTGACCTGTATAATACTTGTTGCAATCAGGACAAGATATTTTATAAACACCAGATTTATTTTCCAAAGGAATCTTATTTCTGCGTTTATACGCAATATTATTGATACTAAAACATTTGGCTAACTCTTTAACTAATTATAATATCCAACTGAATTTAAGAGACTAAAACAATATTGAATATCCCCAATTTGACTTTAATTACCAGCCAACAGACCGAACAGACCTCATTTCTTATTCTTCCCCCCTATCTTTAACTTTTCCCCCTTCTCAAATTTACTTGCTTTGTTGTTTATTGGTCTACTTGTTCCTACCTCGGAATGTGTCTATCAACATTTTACACAATTCGGCATACCATTTGTTCATCAACCTAAACTAAGTGGCATACTAAAACTAACTTGTGTAACACCACCTTTGCTTTTATTTGTCGGTGGGAAAAGTTTTTTTAATAACAATGCACTTCTTAAAGTTTTATTTAATATTCTAGAACACGGTTGAAATTTTCTTTTATTGTTTGGTCGCACAATATTATATAAACTTGATTTTTGCGTGTATTATTTTATTAAAAAAATTTAATTTAATGACCAAATAATTTAAGTGATAAAATGTTATAGGGAATGTGTAAGGATATTTGAAGTCAATTTTTTGAGAGGAGTTATGCGTGGAATGATCGAGGATTCTGAGATCCTAAGACAAATAATATGTTTGTATTCTGGTAAATTGACGAGACCGTAGTCTCGGTATTAAGACATCACCTGTTTTAAGAACAATGGCTGCTTGTCTGAAACTGAAAAAATGACTTTATTGAACGTTTACTGACTAAATTTGGAATACATTTTGTGTGAGAACGAGATGGTGAATCTATGGAATACGCTTGGATTAACTACGAAAGTGTATGGTGTTTAATAATTGAGCTTGGGTTTTTGGATACTTATGGTGGTTCGTAAACCAGACATAAGGGACGTTTTCTTCTGACCCGCGGAGGTGCAGGATCAGTGATGATTTGTTGGATGTGTGTGTATCGAGACCCTTCGGCACTGTGATGGACTCTATTAATTAATTTTAGGATGAAGTCCTCGAGTGTGGGGATTTAGTGCCATTGAGAGATGGTGACGTTTGATACGTACCATGGGGAGTTGGTGATCCAACGGAGAGTTTTGTTCTGGAAGGAGTCCAACTTTTCCTTCCAAGAAACAGATAGTAGAGAGTACCAAGCTAATATGCTTGTAGTTCCACCTTACGGTATAAGAATCAAAATACAGCTTTACCAGGAGCGCATTAGAACCAATGCTCATGCATCGTCGCCGCAGATCTCATCAATTGCCGGACAAACCCGGGGGGGGGGGGGGGGGACAAATTACTGCAGACACTGACGGAACAATATAAGGTACTATTATATACCAATAAGTCCACAGTCTATACAGAACATCACCCTTTATCCGAGCTACAAATCTTACTTGCCAAATACTTGACTCGTTACGGCTCGTTTAACTTCGATCTTTATCAGGCTTTAAAGTAAAAGTTTCATCTTCAAATTAGTCCCTTAATCCGTCGTTAAGCGGATTTACTTGGAGTACTTACATCCAGTGCTAAAGGCTTGGCGGAGCTGGATTGTTTTCGCTCCTTTTAATCTGGGATTTTTTATCCTACTTCGAAAGAGAGTTTAGTATAACTACTTAATAATAATAACATTTTAAATAAATAATTTAAGTTTACGTTTTTTCTTTCACTCGGCCAAATGTTTAGCCAATTACACATGTCCTAAAAGTCAAGTATAGGTTTATAATTATTGATTTTGGTCTTTTTCGAGGATCGTTGAGTTATAGCGGTACACACGGACAGACCACGTTTTCTATTTAATAAATGTAAATTTGTTCTTTCTGAATGTTTAATACGGAAAGTTAGCCTTCCAGTCCCATCCATGAAGAAGGTTTCAGTTTGGAAGGATGATCGTGTGTTTCACAATTATAGCGGAATACACGAATATATTTATTATATATATATTTAGTAGTTATATATATTATAGTATTCATGCACGTTAAATTTTCTAATATACAGGGTGGAACAAAGTTAGTGTTAAAAACATCGGAAAATGGTTCTATGGGTCAAAATAAATAGAAAATGAAGAATCATATTTTTTCGAAAAACGCTTCATTTTCCAAATATTCGCAATTTTGTTTATTTTACTAAATAATTAATATCTAGAGAACGGTGTAACCGATTGAGTTCAAACTTGACATGAAGTTTAACCTAACAATGATCTATCATAAGAAAAATAAGCGATCCAATCATGTATTTAAAAATGGCCTCTGTTTGATTATTTCAAACCTAAATTACTCAAAACCCGTACATTTTAACAAAAAATGTAAAGACACTTTTTTTGTAGCCCTTTTGATTACCTATCGGTTGGTGTAACTGTTAAAACAATGGAATGAAGGATGAAGGTAAGTCGTGTGTAATAATTGGCGCATGATTGGATATAATTGCTTATTTTTCTTAAGATAGATCATTGTTAGGTTAAACTTCACGCCAAGTTTGAACTCAATCGGTTAAACCGTTCTCTAGATATTAATTATTTAGTAAAAGAAATAAAATGGGGAATATTTGGAAAATGAAGCGTTTTTCGAAAAATATCATTCTTGATTTTCTATTTATTTTGACTCATAGAACCAATTCCCGAAGTTTTTAACACTAACTTTAATCCATCCTGTGTATAATCTTTAGCAGGTAGTAACTACATTATTTTTAACGTTGGTTTTTATGTTGTTGGACTGATGTATCAACTTTGAACATATATTATGCAGCAGAGAGAAAAACGCAAATCACTGTACGTGCTAAGTAAAGACACAATCAATGCCTCCACGTGAAGTAGGTCAATAGTTGTTGCTCCTTTTTAAGAGATATTTCTGTGAAATATTTATCCGAATCATTTCTTCATTACCTTATTGCAAGGCTTCGCTGCAGACGTAAATCAAAACGTAAGTGTAATGTTAAACTTAAGTATGAATAAATAAATTACCTTTTTTCGGTACGTCAACTAATCCTTTCGAAAGGATTAGT
>JAGFPH010012201.1:15984-31251 GCA_018207615.1 Philaenus spumarius | reverse complement strand
GCTCACAAACGTAACATAGAAAAGATAAACTGAACAAAACAATCATACACAATAAGACTAGTTAATGAAAATCAGGAAAATTAAACAAAATTACAAGCAACTAGTATAACCACGTCTAAAAATATTTAACAATAGAAATAAAATTAGTTGATACCTTAAAATTAATCAACTTGAAAATGCAGATATCACCATAAACTTGAAACTAATTATTAATAACTATAAACTTTGCGTATAAAAAACTCCGATAAAGAGAAACAAATAGTAAAACATGATAATACCAAAACCAAAAAAATCACAACAGAACACAAAACAGAATAAAGTAACATATATTTTTATCTGCTAAGTAATTTTAATAAAATTTGTACTGGATTGAATTGCATTAAAAAATTCAAATAGAAGTGAAGAAAACCCGTAAACTTTTATGTACGCGTATATATTGTCAGTGATATACTGGCAACTACCAATATCCCAAAGACTTATATAACAATAAAACAAATTAATCAAACCAAGGCTTCTGCGTGGAAAATATTTTATCCAAAAACAAATAATATCCAATCGTATTTCAACGGATGCTAGAAACACACGTTTCCAGGGCCGGATTTAGCATTTTGGCGCCCCTAATCCCAATAATTTTTCCGCCCCCTAATCTGGTTAAAGTTATTTCCCCAAAACCTTTATTAAACAATTATATCAGGCCTATTTGTTATTTGCTTAAACACCACTCTACGATGCAATTTACTTGGTTCTAAGCTTAACAAAATGCCGTCTTAATACACTTTTAGTAATTTTATGTTAAATAGTGAGCTCACGTTTGTGGAACTGAAACAAATCGATCCAACCCGCAGAGCATTTCCGCAACAAAGTATGGCCTAATCACTCCGAGCAGTAGCGCCGAGCCAGCATAGTGGCAGTGGCAATACGATGCGTACCGCTCGACGACATCCCTACAGCCAGTTCTCCCGTGTTTGAGATCAATGTTGTAACGAAGTTGATGCGTAATGTTGAAAAATAGTTTAACTTGACCAACAATTATTTGTTCCAACGAACTTCAAAATCAGAATGATTTTTTAAAAATCAATTAAAAAAATATGTAAAGTTATGGTTATTTATTTTTATTTCTAGATAATTTTTAAAATATATTTTTTTCTCTCGGCCGTGCGCCCACTGGGGGCTTGCGCACATAGGCCCGAGCCTACCGGGCCTATTTTAAAACCGGCCCTGCACGTTACAAAGGGGAAACAACTTCAAATAACAAACCTAATTATTAACGCCATTCACAGCTTTATTGAATAATACATTATTTTTCAAATGCGTTTTTTGTCGATAAACGATATCTCATTTAATTTTTGATCAAAATTAATTATTCAAGCATCACTGTATAGCTTATGTTCCCTGCCATTGACGAAAAATAGACAAAAAGCTCAAAATTCATGTTTTTGTTACAAAAATTAATTTAAAAAAGGTTTATATTATGCTTCATATGGTTCCTAATGAAAGGCGTCATCTATCAACAATCTGTTTAACTAAAATGACAGCTCTTAGCTTGTTTGTTTACATTCCATATTATGCAAGTGTCATAAACTGTTATTTACAAATAAATAAACCTGAACTAAATCAACGTATTAAATCAGTTAAGTACTCCTAATACTACGCACGTCCAGCTAGTGAGTATTAAAATGTTGCTTTGTTTAAGTTATATTTACCAGAAATGCTTTCTTGCCATTAATTACGAATATTTTGTTTCAGCAAATGTATGGTGCCAAAGAATCTGCATAAATCTACTAACCAAGAAAACACAAGATTACGAAAAATTGTTACAAAAATCATACGAAACAAACTGAGATTTTTACTCGCCTAGTTACAATAAATGTGATGAAATAATTATATTAAGCAAATACTACATTAAACAAGGAAAGTTATTTTATAACTTACGTTATATTTACGTTTAACTATTTGTTTTCATTAAGTATTACTAAAGAAAAAATTTATTAATTATTCGACTTGTGATTGATTACTAAAACGTTTCTAAAAAGTATATTTTAATAGGCTAATATGCTCCATTTGTATAATATGTGGTTCTGTAACCTTTCTGTTGTTTTAAACCAATAAGTATTTGGTGAATAACGCATCATACTTAGACATAGCCGTAATATACGAGACAGATTTTACTTCCTTTAAAAAAAAAACATGCTTCCGGTTGATGAATTTTTTGGATAACGAACTCATCTGTGTGACTTAGAAAACAAGCGTGTGTGCCAAATTTGGACCAAAATGCGATATATATATATATATATATATATATATATGTATATATATATATATATATATGTAGGCCTATATATAAATATGAATATATATATATATATAAATATATATGTATACATAGAGAGGATATGGAGAGGTGTTTTTATTTATGATTGAAGTCATCACTTTTTGCTCAAATTAGCGGTTAGAAATAAATAGTACACAAACCAATCAAATTGAAGTATTTAACTTTTTCAAATTAAATAATTATTTAACCTTACGAAAACAGTTAAAAGATGCGAATAGTTTTACATATTTGTAAAAAAACATACCCACCTGTAACTTACGAAATTTCACTTCCAAATTCTCTTATTAACATTAAGTACACAAGATTAATAATTTGGTTGAAAAAAAAAACATCTTATAAAACGTGTTTCATTACACTCACGAAACGATTTCTGTGTTGCCAACTTGGTAAAGTAAAAACGTAATTTAAATTGCAATGCTCATTGTACGGTAACAACAGAGCACGGGTTACAACCGCTCTCTTCTTGACTTTTCATAAAGGTCTGTAATGCAATTTTCTTCTCTATTGTCTCGAGTCTTTGTTGCCATCGTAGAAGCGAAGGAAGGAATAATCTTTGGGCTTGGGAAATTAAACTGACTAGTAAACATGCCTGTGGAAGAAATTATATAATTGTTCTTTTTTTATTGAACACCAAATCCAAAGCATTAATTATTATATTTAGCTATCCCGATCCGGCTTTGCACGGATAGACAAATCGAAGTTAAATGTATATTAACCAAACAAATATATCAATAAATATATTATACTACGTATTTCTTATGGGGATTTTTAGTAACTTTGGCCTCTCCGAACCCCCATAAAATTTCAAATTTTTTAAACCCTTTTTTAGCGAGCACCTACTGTTCAAGAGTAACCTACATACCAAATTTTATTCCAATCAGTTCGGTGGTTTTTGAGATTTCGTGATGAGTAAGTCAGTGAGTGGTATTTGGATTTTATATGTATAGATAACATTACAAATCTTGGCATTACATTAAGTTTGCTCAGATATTTATTCTGGTGTTTTGTCCCTTTAACAAATAATACTGAACTGATAATATGTTGATAGGTTTTACTTTTTCTTGTTACTTTAAAATTATTCCAAAATCGACTAAATTTCACTTGCCTGATTAATATAATTTTCGGTTCACATACTCGGTTAATTCTTCTCAAAATTAAATTTTATTCATTTTACCTCTTTACTTTTTACTTTAATATACTGTATATAATAATAATAGTAATAACATGATTGTAATAATAATTATAATGTTGATACCTCGGAGTAAATAATTTACATAAATATATATTATATCATATTCTAAATTAATTACCTTACCTTAATTTCATTAGCACTAACAAGATTCTAACTGGCTTGGGTAGTTAGCCTAGTGGTTTCAATTGTCGTAAATAATCAAGATATAGTACAATGCTTACAATGAAGAAGTTCGCCTGTCGTCCAAAGCCTACATTTTCAGAAAATATCAAAATTGATTTCACCACGGAGCAGCATAAATCCCTTACGTTATGGACACAGTAGTTTGACTCTGACGTTGAACGGTGGAAGGTACTAGCAGTCTCCATTATGAGGTTGTGGCAAAATGCTATGCCAAGAATAGTTTATTAAACCTATAAGACAGTTTGGACTGAAGTAACTTCAACTAATATATTGTTCAGTCATTTTTCTCTGAATAAAATACACATTATTAATAACTAAGTGTAATTTTAGAAGAATATAAAGTAGAAATTATATTTAATCACATTACATACTTACGTTACTCCATTGTAGTCGTCAAGGCAAGTTTCACATTATATAGTGTACTTTAGTTCTTATGGAAAAAAATAACGAAATTAACTGTGTTTATACTGTTTTACGTGCATGTATGTCCAACAAGAGTATGTGCAATATACAGGGTCATCCAAAAGTGTGGAATATATTTAATATAACTAAAACTACTAAGTAAAACGTAATGAAACTTTGCAGTTATGAGTTTGTCACTGTAATTAATAGTTTGACGTATTTTACTTGTGTTTGGCAAGACCGAGGGACGACCCACTTAGGAAGTCTTTTATTTTTTAAATGAAAGCCCAACCCGAGTTACGCCTTATTTGAAAGTTCCTTTTTAGATTAACACAACAGTGCAGACCCGACCGTAAAAGAACGAAGTCAGAAATTACAGCTCATCAAAATTAAAATGATAAGCAAATAATGTTTCGATGATATGAGGGGTTATTTCACTATCCCTGCTTCCAACTTTCATTAAATGAAACAAAACTAGTCTATTAATTAGAAAATTTTTTAGATATTTTACTGACTGGCGTAAAAAAGTATGTTTATTGTTAAATAAAGAAACTTACATAAGAAATAATAACACCTGTTCTAATAGGACAAAACATATTTTCGGTAAAACCCTTACTACAGCAACAGTCCAAAGTGTCCGAAAAGGGTCTCTCGTTAAGTTCCAAGACGGGGTAAGAATGCAATTTGTAGTATTTTTTTCATTTTATTAGAAATTAGATTTTTGTTTGTTTGTTAAATAATAGATTTTAGTACATTCCTCCAAGTCTAGTGTATAAACCTTCATCTTTAAATTGTATCACCAGCAATCTTGGTGGACACTCAATAATACTAAAATGCAGATATCACTATAATGAAAATTAACTTAATTTTTATAAAGTGCCATTTACCATTTATGAGATAAACGCGAATAAACAAGATGCAAAAATTATGTAACATTACGCCAGTTTTCCGCACCGTTGAGATTCTGCAAAATAAATGAGTTGTTTTAGAAAAATTCAAACTGATTTATCAGTGTCAACCTCAAAAGACAATATATTCCACAGTTAAGTTGGTTTAAAACCGACTTTATTATCTGTCTAAGGCTATCATTGGTTAGAAGTATTGTTGAACAGCAGTTTTTGTTTTCCGCGAACTTTGCAACAGCAAGTAAAAGGTTATTTGCCAAATCTATTTGGAAACTTTCATTTTAAAGAAGGAAGATATTTACCAATAACAGCACGTTTACTACATATAAATTTAACGGTTAAATGGATGCCTACTGTTTTGTAGAATAGTTTTGAGTTGTTTAATTAGGTTTTAGGGCCTAAAAATGTTTAAGTTTATATATCAGCGAAAGGATTTGGGTTTTCTGTTAAATTAAGTTAGGTATAAGGGTGCACTAATTTGTAAAGAATATTGTAGGTACTCCAAAATAACATTCTTTATTTCTTTTTACAGTTTAAAAACATAATAATAAATGGCGTGAGGAAAATTACCAACTAACCCCTCACTAACTGCCTGGTCACATTTTTATGTTAATATCTTATGTCTAAGTAAATTTGAACATTTTCTCAAATTTTATGGTAAAGGTATATCTTAGTACTGATTTAATGGATACAACATATTATATACATTGAATGTTGTTGACATATAAATACTGAAAACAAATAATTGAAGATAATACATTTATTTCAAACTAGTTTCAAAGACAATATCGCCATCTTTAGTGATGCATGAGTTACGTCAACAGATGTTTTGTTACGTAGCTTACTCTAAATTTTATATTTCCTTTTTTTAAAGCAGCTCTGTAGTGTCTTTCATTTTACTTTTTATAGTATAGAGAAAGTATAGTGATCGCAAAAAAAATCGATGTTCAGATTTTTGTGGAAATATCCGTTTTGGGACCCCCAGAGTACAAAAAAGTGGTTTTTACAAAATGTCTGTTATTCTGTTTATATACAAACCTAGAGCGAATACTATTAGATCGATTTCAAAGAAATTTGCACCAGATATGTCATTTAGGCCTGTATAGATGCACGAAAAACTGTTTCGAAAATTTTTGAAAAACAACCCCCTTTTTGGCAAAAAGCCCCCTCAAAAAAATCTGTTATTATTTTTTAATAAAAAAACGGCTCTAACGATTTTGATAAAATTTGGCTTATTAGTAGTCTTTAATGTACCATACCATATGCAAAAAACCGCATCTTTCTAAAAATTTCCGTTTAGCTAATAATAATAATTACTGAATTTTGGGGGTTTTTATCCATAAAGGGGGTTGTTTTTCAAAATTTTTCACAAACGTTTTTCGTGCATCTATAAAGGCCTAATTGACGTTTTTGGTGCAAATTTCTTCGAAATCAATTGAATAGTTTTATCTCTAGCTAATAACAGTAATATTTATTAGGTAACTCCTAGTTTAAAATCATGAAGTCACTGTGAATCTGTTTAATAATTAAAATATGTTTGTGAGATAGTATGTTCCAGTTTCTGGTACCGGTTATTTAATATATTTTTGACTTTGTGTGTTATTATAGTTGTTCTCTTCTTTTGTTGTATATTTTTCTTTAGGGTATTGTTTTTTTTTTTCAACAACGGTACGTTTCCATTAATTGGCCAAAAGTAATCCAACCAAACTCCCTGAGCTAATTTGTACGAGTTTGTAAGTTGAATATATAATATCAGGCTTATTAATTTCCCTGTGTGCTTGGTTCAATATAATACAGCATGGATTGGACAATTAGGTGTTATTGGTAAATTGTATATTGTGTAAACTTGTGAAAAATCTACATTTTCAAGGATTCTTAGTGAAACTATTAAATGTTTTCTAGTGGGATATGGGTTAAGTGACAAATAAACGAATTAGGATTAGGTATTATTTTTAATTACTTTAAAATCTCTAACCACAACCTTCTGTCAAACTATTTCAAAGGTTAGTTTAAAAGTAACATTACGACAAAGGTGGTTGTAAAATATATTCTTTAGTAGCTTCACATAAAGTAAATATTTTTTTTAAATTTATTGTTCCATTTTACAATGTAGATAATACAAATAATAATTAATGACTAAACAAGTTGTACAAAAAACAAAAAAGATAAACTTTAACAAAATTTTACAAAAAGATGTAATTAGGACTACGCTGATAAATATAAAAATAATACCTTATATTGTCCATGTAAATAAAACAAAACTTAAAATTGCTTATAACTGGAATACAACAAATAAAAACACCTATAACATAAACAAATTTAAAAAAATACAACTTTACAAAAAAGAAAAAAAAAAGAAAAAGGAAAACATTAACCTTTGCATAAAAAAACATAAGGCCAACTACATTAATATACAAAAACATACGCACTTCGCACCGTTTGCGAAATTTGTCATATGCGTTAAATAAATAGTTCTTTAAAATTATAAAAAGTCTGTAAGTAATTTTCTGCTGAAAATTTTTATTCTTGTGGAATATTTTTTTATTTTATTAAAAACTTTACATCACGATCTTCGTAATAGGCTACTACTAAAATTAAAAAAAACTAAACTTTTACCTTAGGAGGAAAAACTCCTATAAATGTTTTATCGCACCATCCTCTTATATGCGTACGTCATTGCAATGTTCAATCAACCATAAAAATCTATAATAATGTACGGTTTTTTTGCCTAAATTGGAATCCCTAAAATAACGACACAAAAAACAATCTATTTTAGAGCACAAACTTGCTTGAAAAGCTAACTTTGATAAACTACTAATTTTCGGAGGTTAAACCACGAGCTGTATTTATTTAATGGGAAATTCAAATAGAAAAATAGCAAAATAATACGACCACGCAGCTGAACCACTGACGTGAGTTGAGCAAATTTCCAAAATTAAGTTCATAGGCCTATGTTTTAGGGTCTCAACCAACAATATGGGAAATAGGTCTACTCACGACGGTGCTGAATAGCTGCTTGTGTGTACGAAATATATTAGTAGAATTTGATTGCTACTAAGCCTCCAGCTTCTAGTCACGCGCTCCTTCGTTACAATCGCAGCATAAAAACTCGTCCGTTGGACTCGGATGAGAAGATAACATCCACCATGAGGCTTTGAACCGGGTACTTTTAATGGTATTTTACGTTTTGATCGATTTTGGGGGAACCAAGCGAGTTATAAGGTCGCGTAAAAAAACAAAATGTGCAAAATAATATCCTAAGTTTATCCTTTAGAAACCAGTCTAAAAAATTTATTCTCGTCTAAAAAAATGGAAAATCTTAAAAAAAATTTTTACTTCCGGTCAAAAAACGTGCTTCCGGTTGTTGATTTTTTTTTTGCCTAACGAACTCGTCCGAGGGATTTACACAAAAAACATGTGTACAAAATTTGGACCAAATCGGACTTAAAGTGCGGCCGCTAGAGGGCGAACACATAACATATATACATAATATACATATATATGCATTTTAATGACACCCCAAAACGTGTTCTAGGGACCATGATCGGTGTTCATTTGCCACTACCGACCTTAACTTTTACCTAAGGGTCACTGCAATAGCTCATTTTTCCTATGGAAATTCGCTAATAACGGAATTTTACAAGCATACTAAAACGCTTTCACTTATTGAAAGAGGAGATGTTTTTGGCACAAAGTACAAAGACACATAATATACCTGGCCTATGGTATGTGCAAGGTAACTTTGGCATACGATTTGAATGGATTGCAAGTTTGATTTTATAAACATTAAATGTTGCTTTATATTGAGAATATTGAGTTTATATTCTTTAATTTAATAACGAAGTAGTCAGCTATACCACCCTTGTATAAATGTTTACAATGTGTTTATAATGTAGTGATTGTAGTAATGTAGTGTTTACAATGTGTTTATTTACTCCGAGTAGTGAGTAGTGTTAAAACTCACTGAGGATGATGACCATGTCATCGAAATGTACATAAGGGTAACGTATTAAACATAACTTACAATTTAGTTGTTTAGTTATTTTTTTTGCTCCTTGTTTTGTGGTTCGGGGTTTTTATTTAAATCAGTGTGATTTTGTCGCCACAGTGCTCTTTTATTTGTTTAATATTGTACTTGATAATTATAAGCTTACATTAATGTAACGCTATTAAATTGATTTGTAAATACTGTATAATAATTACTACATATTTATTCATTATATATAAATAAATTTTGTTAGTTTCTACATAATAATTTGTTTTTAAATATCCATATAATATTGCATTTTTGTATGTAGAACTACTTAATGTATGCTACTTTTAATAATATATTCTAAATTAGTTTGTTTTCGTTTTTTTTTTCGAAAATCCCCAATATTATTGTCGAACAGATGGTGCAATGTGTTTGAAATATTATTACAAAAAATATAAAATAAAAATTGTATGTTAGGTCATAAATATAAGGGTTGCATAAAACCCTTAACTTTTAGGCGTCCGACAACAAGTATGCCCCAACAATTTTGTCGGACAAGGTTACCACTTAGTTATATATATATTTTATAAACGATTCTGAAAAAATCAGCAGTTAGGTACTAAATTTTTTTACGCCATAACTTTGCCATGTTCGGGGTGTCGGACGCGCAGAAATGACCAATCATATTTGTCCGACAAAATGTTTTTCGTTTTCTACATTAAACAAACTTTTGATTAAAAGAAAGATTATTGTTTAGGTTATAAATTTTTTTACCGCATCAAATCAATGTCTTTCCAGGTTCTCAAAGGAAAACGCCCCGCTACCGAGAATTGTTGCAAATAAAAATGTTGTCCGACTAGACTTAAATAAGAGATATACGAAGTCTCAAGAGTTAGGTAATCATAACATTTTAAAGGCCTGTGCCCTAGGACTATAATGTTTGCTACTATAATATGGCATAATAAAATTCGAAGGAACTCACTCAACACTAATTATACTTCCCATTAAGGTAGAGAACTGAAATCGGGAATATGTGTTTGTTCTAAGTAAGTTAGGAAAACTGAATCTTTTCTTTTGAAAATGTTTTGTAATTAAGGAGGTGAATGTAATGTAACTTCTCTTAAGATAATGAACATACACTCGATGACAGATATCTGGATTTTGGCACATTTGTTTCTTGAGATAAATAAGAAGAAAAAGCAATTAAATCTAGATTCCTTTCTTCTAAGAGATAAAAATCTTAAATTATTTATATTTTTTCTTACACTACCAATGAAACTGGACACTTGAAATATTGCTCGTTTTATCGCAAGTGAATTTTATACAAATTTCGTTTATATTATTTGCTCCTAAAAGGTGAAAATAGAGTAACAAACCCTTCAAAATAATTGAAAATTCCGTTACCTTCTCAAAAATCTGAAACTTACATAAATTTGCGTGTACAACTGCTAACCACGCGTGCGCTGCTCGTTTACAGTTCGTTGGAATTGTCACTTCAACTAACCTAGGGCGATCCATAGAAAACCCACGAACATAAAGTGGTCATTTTGCAGTGTAGATGTAAACATGTCTGAAGTATTTGAAAATACTTAAGCAGCGACCATTAACAATATTTATCCAAAAATGAATGAAATCGTTTGTTTATCGTTTGTTTACGTTTGTTTAGCTATTTTATTCGTTTGTTTTAGTCTTACTTTAGCAAGAAATCGAAAAAAGTCTTGTTCGCTGCTAGCTTCACATCAGCAGTGCCCATAAGCCATATTTATCAAAAAATGATGGAAATCGTTTGTTTATCGTTTGCTTACGTTTGTTTAGCTATTTTCATCGTTTGTTTAGTCTTAATTTAGCAAGAAATAGAAAAAACGTCTTGGGCGCTGCTATATTCACTTCAGTAGCGTCTATAAGCCATATTTATCAAAAAATAAGTGAAATCGTTTGTTTTTCGTTTGTTTTGTTTACGTTTGTTTAGCTATTTTCATCATTTGTTTAGTCTTAATTTAGCATGAAATCGAAAAAACGTCTTGGGCGCTGCTATATTCACTTCAGCAGCGTCCATAAGCCATATTTATCAACATATGAATGAAATCGTTTGTTTATCGTTTGTTTACGTTTGTTTAGCTATTTTCATCATTTGTTTAGTCTTAATTTAGCAAGAAATCGAAAAAACGTCTTGGGCGCTGCTAGCTTCACTTCAGCAGCGTCCATAAGCCATATTTATCATAAAATGAATGAAATCGTCGTTTATCGTTTATTTACGTTTGTTTAGCTATTTTTATCATTTGTTTAGTCTTAATTTAGCAAGAAATCGAAAAAACGTCTTGGGCGCTGCTAGCTTCACTTCAGCAGCGTCCATAAGCCATATTTATCAAAAAATGAATGAAATCGTCGTTTATCGTTTATTTACGTTTGTTTAGCTATTTTCATCATTTGTTTAGTCTTAATTTAGCATGAAATCGAAAAAAAGGTCTTGGGCGCTGCTATATTCACTTCAGCAGCGTCCATAAGCCATATTTATCAACATATGAATGAAATCGTTTGTTTATCGTTTGTTTACGTTTGTTTAGCTATTTTCATCATCTGTTTAGTCTTAGTTTATCAAGAAATGCACGAAAGAAGGTTTTGAAAAATTTTGAAAAACCACCCAATTTCCGGCCAAAAAACCCCTTAAAAATCAGTTATTATTATTATTATCAGCTAAACGAGAATTTTTATATATGGTAGCGTACATTAAGGGCTGCAAATAAGCAACATTATATCAAAATCGTTATAGTCTTTTCTTTATAAAAAAATAATAACTGATTTTTGAGGGTTTTTTGGTCATAAAGGGAGGTGTTTGTAAAAATTTGTCAAAACATTTTTCTTTCACCTATACAGGCCTGAATGACATGCCTGGTGCAAATTTGTTTGAAATCGATTGAATAGTTTTCTCTCTAGCTTTGTATACATACAGACATTTAAACATACAGACATTGTCCTACATACGTACAGACATACAGACAGAAATTTTGTTAAAACCACTTTTTTAAATTCAGGGGGTCCCAAAACGGATATTTCCAAAACAATCTCAACATCGATTTTTTTTGCGATCACTATACTTTCTCTATACTATTGTATAGTGAGAAAGTAAAAGGATCATTATATTTATGTAGAGCCTCAGCTATACAAATAAGCGATTAATACATTTTTCTTACTGTATGAGTTATATTTCTTAACATTTACAAAATATAAATAAGGCAAATCACCGAGCCATTAAACTACAATCCAAAATTAATTATATTACCTAAATATGTAGTTGTCAACTTTGTTATTCTTACAAAAGAAAACTTTTTAAGAGAGATTAATCAAATAAACAGCTTATTAAATATTTGGTTGTATAAAATTTTTATTTGTTCAGATTGAGTTGAATTTTTTTTAAAATATTGTACTTCTGATAAGTTATTTTGTAAAGTTAAAAATAATTTGACTGTTTCCATAAATTACCTTATATAACACATAAGAGAAGAGCGGACTGTGTGAAGGAGTTGGTATCAGGTAGAAAGGGTCCCAATCCGCGAATTCCTCATACTGCGGAGTTTTGCCTACGGTTGGGGGTGGGCGCGAGAGGGGGATTGGGAGAGAGAGAGATTCCTGTAGAGAAGAGAGACAAAGAGACTCTTCTAGCGATTATAAAAGAAAGAATTCTGCCAGGTACAAAAATTATCACTTTACAGGTACCGTATTATCACTTTATATAATTAGAATTAAAAAAAAAACTAGAGGACTTATCTAAACTGTTTAGTTACAGTATTTTGCCGATTAGAGTATGATTATAATATTTTTATAATTATAATATTTCGTCGTATTATCACTTTATATAATTAGAATAAAAAAAAAAAACTACAGGACTTACCTAAACTGTTTAGTCACAGTATTTTGCCGATAACAGTATGATTATAATATTTGTATAATTATAATATTTCGTCGTATTATAATTACGAGAAAGGTGGTTGCTCTTTAATAATCGCTACAAGAAACGGTGTCTCTCTTCCTCCCTCACACTCTCTTTCTCCCGCCCCCACCGTAGGCAAATCTCCGCACCAAGAGGTTGCCGACGGCACCCCCCCCATCTACCTGACACCCGTAGGCAAAACTCCGGTTCCCGAGCGGACTTAACCTTTTTAAACTTAACGAAACTTTACTAAATAAGGTAAAGTTTTATAACACAATCGTAATCTCTAAAAAAATAGCTTGAAATATTAACGTAAGTCTCTAATCACAGTATGTTTCCAATTTGTAAATTAGTATATGTTGGTAACACCCAGTGGCGTGAATAACACCCCCCAAACCCCGCGGTGCGGGGGGAGGGCGCTGCGAACCGGTCACATAAAAAATATATAAAGGAATTCAAAAAATAAAACGTAGTAAACACATTATTATCAAAATAAATTTTACAATGAACAATATTTCATTAAGATATCTTAATAAAACTGTTCCACAAATAATATAACCACGGCTCATAAGTCTGAAACCGTAATCATTATGGTTAAGAAATCTGTTTAGTAACAGTTAATAATAATGCCTACTAAACTTTAGTAATTAATAAGCGAACAATTTGCTCCCCATCAAACAAATGTATTTCATTGGTGTAAATGTTTAACCACCAGGCGTTAGGTTAGGCGGATGGTGGAACGCGTTTGACGCTAGTCACGGGACGTGCCCCATCGCGACTTTTTGTAGCATAATTAAAAGAATTGATACGCGCACATTGGTAACGCAACGCTAAGCAGCGCGACTCGCGTGGCACGACAGACATGTGGCACAGTGGCAGTCGCACATTTCTCGTACCACACGGTTCACGAGTTCAGTACTCTACTAGCGCTCAAAGGTTTTGGTTTCCAGGTGTGCATTTTCCATTATTCAGATGTTGGCCCAGGAAAAGCTAAAAAATGTTGAAAATAAAATTGAATTTATTTGATTAATTAAGCTGAACATTTAAATAAACATTAAAAAAAAAGTAATTTTCAATAAAATAATTATCACAAAATAATTTTTAATAAATATAAATATTCCCACTGAGTTGTTTAAAAATATTTTTTCTTAATAAATTAAAACGGGGTTTAAGTTATGTTCTCCGAATTTTAATATGAAATTATTTTTAATAAAATATTTGGCGTTTGATACTAAACCGTTAAAAAAAATATGTCTTCATAAAGTCATAACCTTACAAGTGAAAATATTTGGTATGTACATAGAAAGGGCATAATATGTATCATCCATTTCACTTCTGTGACTTACGGTTAATCCGCAAGTAGTTAGTAAAAACAGCAAGTAATTCTGGTAATTCTGAAGTCATTTTAAATTAGGTTTGATTTCACAAACATAGTTTTATCCGTGAATCATTAATTTTAAACATTCTAAAAAATAAAATAAAGTAAAACACACGTGTCTACTGGGCGAGAGTTGGAAGCAACTGCGTTGTAAAAGTTATCCAACGCGACTCGTATGGCGCGATCGTGTCATGCAGCCCGCGTCCCAATCGTAGATATAGTATATGGTCCCAATATACGAATAGCCATAATGATGTGTGCTTAGTGTGTACCAACGCCATCAACGTGATACACTGAAACAGTATAATCTCGTGCTATCGACCAAAGGCCTACATGTTAACCGATAAGTATTTTCACTTGAAGAAAAAGAAGAGGTTTTAAATAAATGTAAGTGTAATAAACAACTTACAAGATTTTTGTAAATAATAAACCTTGATATTAGGTGTTTAAAGTTGCAGTCTTTCTTTCCCTTTTAAAGATGATACATTAGATTATACTTAAAGCTTGCATTTTCTTATGAGTAGGCCTATGATACTTCATAACATTGGCATATTTAATTAAAACACGTGGGGTGAGATTGCTGACGGGTGTAGAGGGGTCGTCTAGAGCCGAGAAGTTGCTACTTATTTTTTTTGAGGTGCGCCATTTTTGTACCTGCGAGGAGGGCGCCAATAAAATTAGTTACGCCACTTGTACCAATCTTACAAAAGAATAATTAAGGGAACGGAAGCAATACTGGGCCACATAGATTGGTACTGTTCAAAACTTACCTTAGAATTTGAATATAACCAAACGTAGGAATGTTTCAGCTTATTACTCACAATACACAAGATACCTAGAGGTTAACTCAATAAACCATAGAAATAGATGTAAATTTTGGCTTTATTAACCAAAATAAAAAAAAGTTTATATGCCCTTAATAAAAAAAAAATGAAATTATTGATATGCCCTTAATACAAGAAAAACTTCAGATT
>JAGFPH010012201.1:0-15884 GCA_018207615.1 Philaenus spumarius | reverse complement strand
ACATTTTATTCATTTTACCTCTTTACTTTTTACTTTAATATACTGTAAATAATAATAATAGTAATAACATGATTGTAATAATAATTATAATGTCGATACCTCGGAGTAAATAATTTACATAAATATATATTATATCATATTCTAAATTAATTACCATACCTTAATTTCATTAGCACTAACAAGATTCGAACTGGCTTGGGCAGTTAATCTAGTGGTTTTAATTGTCGTAAATAATCAAGATCTAGTACAATGAAGAAGTTCACCTGTCGTCCAAAGCCTATATTTTCAAAATTGATTTCACCACGGAACAGCATAAATCCCTTACGTTATGGACACAGTAGTTTGACTCTGACGTTGAACGGTGGAAGGTACTAGTAGTCTCCGTTATGAGGTTATGGCAAAATGCTATGCCAAGAATAGTTTATTAAACCTATAAGACAGTTGGGACTGAAGTAACTTCAACTAATATATTGTTTAGTCATTTTTCTCTGAATAAAATACACATTATTAGTATCTAAGTGTAAATTTAGAAGAATATAAAGTAGAAATTATATTTTATCACATTACATACTTAAGTTACTCCATTGTAGTCTTCAAGGCAAGTGTCATATTATATAGTGTACTTTAGTTCTTATGGAAAAAATAACGAAAATAACTGTGTTTAAATAGTTTTACATGCATGTATGTCTAACAAGAGTATGTACAATACACATCAATATACAGGGTCATCAAAAAGTGTGGAATATATTTAATATAACTAAAACTACTAAGCAAAACGTAATGAAACTTTGCAGTTATGAGTTTGTCACTGTAACCAATAGTTTGACGTATTTTACTTGTGTTTGGCTAGACCGAGGGACGACCCACTTAGGAAGTCTTTTATTTTTTAAATGAAAGCCCAACCCGAGTTACACCTTATTTTAAAGTTACACCTTATTATGTCAGAAATTACAGCTCCTAAAAATTAAAATAATAAGCAAATAATGTTTCGATGATATGAGGGTTTATATCACTATCCCTGCTTTCAACTTTCATTAAATGAAACAAAACTAGTCTATTAATTAAAAACTAAACGTTATACATATCTCGTCAAGTTCCAAGACGAGGTAGGGATGCAATTTGTAGTATTTTTTCCTTTTATTAGAAATTTGATTTTTTTTTGGTTAAATCCTACCTTTTAGTACATTCAGATCTCCAAGCCTAGTGTAGAAACCTTTATCTTTAGATTATATCACAAGAGAAATATTCCAGCAATCTTGGTGAACACTCGATAATACTAAAATGCAGATATTACTATAAAGAACATTAACTTCATTTTTATAAAGTGCCATTTACCATTTATGAGATAAACGCGAATAAGCAAAATGCAATAAATTATGTAACATTACACGAGTTTTCCGCACCGTTGAGATTCCGCAAAGTAAATGAGTTGTTTTAGAAAAATTCAAACTGATTTATCAAAAGACAATTTATTCCACAGTTTAGTTGATTTAAAACCGACTTTATTATCTGTCTAAGGCTATCATTGGTTAGAAGTAATTGTTGAACAGCAGTTTATGTTTTCCGCGAACTTTGCAACAGCAAGTAAAAGGTTATTTGCCAAATCTATTTTGGAAACTTTCATTTTAAAGAAGAAAGATATTTACCAATAACAGCATGTTTACTACATATAAATTTAATGGTTAAATGGATGCCTACTGTTTTGTAGAATTGTTTTGAGTTGTTTAATTAGGTTTTAGGGCCTAAAAATTTTTAAGTTTATATATCAGCGAAAGGATTTGGGTTTTCTGTTAAATTAAGTTAGGTATAAGGGTGCACATAATTTGTAAATACTATTGTAGGTACTCCAAAATAACATTCTTTATTTCTTTTTACAGTTTAAAAACATAATAATAAATGGCGTGAGGAAAATGACCAACTAACCTCTGACTAACTGCCTGGTCACATTTTTATGTTAATATCTTATGTCTAAGTAAATTTGAACATTTTCTCAAATTTTATGGTAAAGGTATATCTTATTACTGGTTTAATGGATATAACTTATTATATACATTGAATGTTGTTGACATATAAATACTGAAAAAAAATAATTGAAGATAATACATTTATTTCAAACTAGTTTCAAAGACAATATCGCCATCTTCAGTGATACATGATGCCACGCGCAAACCTCTCTTTTTCGGGATCGGAAGGTTTTCGCCCCACGTTCGGGAGCCACTTGCCACGCGCAAACCTCCCTACCCTCTTAATTTCTTCAATAAACACAACCTTTGTTGTTAACTTTAACACTTTCCCTCATCAAATAACACCCAAGTGTTTTCAGGCCTTATTTGACGTTGTTCCGTTGTACTACCTACCCCGTTAGAACAATTTGAGAGGTTTGGCGAGGGCAAGAAAAGGAAAACTTTTTGTTTCCTATTCTTAAGTTTTTTAAATTTAAATTAGTTAGACCTTTTTTGTCTTTTGTGTAGTACACTAGCTCAATTCTAGACTCTTTTTCGGGATCGTTCCCTTTGGAGTTAAATTCGTAGTGATCCGTGAATAACTCACCTGCTGACTTAATTACACTAGAGCACTGAATGGTTTTAGGATTAATTTGATTGGATTTGTAAATTATATATTCAAAAATTTTCTACTGAAAACTCAAAAACGATTTATTTTTTAACATAAATCCACTAACTTTGCAACAACAAATTATTATTATCAAAAACACAATGAAATCTATTAATCTTTAACTTATAATTACCTATATTGAAAAGTAGCAAAGTGATTAATTAATTTATTAATTAAAACTTGTATATTAATGATTATATTATTTACATACGACGATTTGCCATTGTGAGTAATGAAATTTACTAAACGAGTTTACTTTATTCAATTTCCCCAGAATTTACTTGAATTTATTTATTTAGTTTATTTTACCTTATTTATTATTTTGTAAAAAAGGGATTTATTTAAAATTATAAGTAACAATGATCGTTTGCCACTTACAGAACACAAGAAGTTCGACGCGTAATTCCTTCTGTTGATTTCCAGCGATTTAAAGTTGTTCTCCTTGGTCCCCAGAATGGTTTCTTCGGCTTACAGTTGTCTTCTCCTGGACTTAATTAAAGTTGTCCTCTCCCAGTTGATTGTAGTATCTTTTGGCAAGATAGGCCGTTTATATGGATATTCTTCTCCCGAAATTATCACGACCCGACTTAGCTTTAGGCCGGAGCTAGAAACGTAACGCACACCGATAACTGATCGCCCTTTGACTTTCTCTAAGTACCCTCGGAGCTTGGTCAGATGTCTACTCGTCGGCGTTCCGTGCTAAACTGATATTAAAGGGGATGCAGGCTTCTATCGTCGACTTTTTACTTGTCAAACCAGCATCTTCCTTTATGTAACAAGAAATCCTGATTTCTTGCTTTAGAAATATATTTTTTGGTCTTAATATATTTCCTGATTTATTTGATGAATTTTAGTGCCTTTATTTCCCATCGATTAGGCCTAATTTAATTATTATCTTCATTTATTGAATTTCAATGTTTTGCTCTTCGTAGTGGATCCGGTGACGTCACGTCCCCTCGCAGCCTAGGCCTTGGGTGCCTGTATGAACTTGTCGTTTGACACTTTTTGCATTGATTTCACCCAAACTCTATAACTTCTTTTTGCGTGGTCGGATTTTGATTTTGTTGACTTCTATGGATTGGTTGACGTTTTCTGGTTTCCCTGGAATTCGAATGGTGTTTCTACTCCTCTTCATTCTTGAGTTATAGACTTCGTTAGTTTTGCTTAAATTTTGAAATTTATTTCCTGTAAATTTGAAATTTTCCATTTTTTCTTGCTTGTATCCTCTTCGGTTGGTCTTGAAACGCGTAAATCTGGTGTTGGTTTTTTGATAGCTTGTTTGGTTGTCTAGTTATTCAGCTTGATGTTACTCTAATTGGCTTCGTTTGGTTTTCGGCGTCTCATTCCCCCCCTTTAAAGCTCTTTTCATATCTCACATGGCATTACAATTTATTACACATATATATTCTCTATTTTATCAATATTTCCCTTTTATTAATCTCCCTTGTATTTATTTTGAATTAATAAAAAATTTTATTAATTTATTTTATTTTTACAAAACTATTTATTTATTTATATTGAACTTCGGCTTGATTATGCCCTATTATTGACTCTATTAAATGCTATTTTTTATGATTTAATTACATTTGAACTTTATGAGTTATTAGCCTTTTTATGCCCAAGAATGACTTTACACTTTATTTTTAAGCTATAAAACTTTATAACGTTATAATTTTTATTACTTTATTTTCTTAACCCTTTTTAACTCTACAAATGACTCTACTTTGTTTTTGGATTTTCTTCAAATTCTGCAAAATCGATTTGTTTACGCTTACATTTTTGTCTATAACTTTTTAACAAATTATCATAACAAAATTATTTTTATTACTCCTTGCTTATTTAACTCTCCTTTCAACATAAATCTAATAATAACAACTTTTTTTTATAAAATTATAAACCCCTATCTTTCAATGCTAATTCATTTCTACCAAATTTAGACAAGACTGGACAAGTCAATTCCTGTCAGGTCCTGCAAGGTTTTGGCTTGGTCTTGTCGCTAATGCATACGTCATAGTCTGCACGTATTTAACTAACACAATTTCAAAAACTATTACTAAATACTATTTTCACATTGGAAACTACTTTTTTATCTTAATTTTGGGCTTTTCTGACACCCTTTGGCTTTAATCCTTTGTTATATTGACTTTGAATTTATTTTAATTAATGTAATTAATTAACCCCAATTGGATCGGTCGATTGGCCGTTCCAATGAGTTACGTCAACAAATGTTTTGTTACGTAGCTTACTCTAAATTTTATATTTCCTTTTTCTAAAGCAGTTCTGTAGTGTCTTTCATTTTACTTTTTATAGTATAGAGAAAGTATAGTGATTGCAAAAAAAAACGATGTTGAGATTTTTATGGAAATATCCGTTTTGGGACCACCAGAGTACAAAAAAGTGGTTTTTACAAAATGTCTGTCTGTATGTATGTCTGTTATTCTGTATATATACAAAGCTAGAGCGAATACTATTAGATCGATTTGAAACAAATTTGCACCAGATATGTCATTTAGGCCTGTATAGATGCACGAATTGACGTGTTTGGTGTAAATTTCTTCACGAATAACAAAATCAGCAAATAAAAAAAAGGGACAAGAAAATGCAACTGTAAGGCTAAAGGCTAGATATTATAATCTAGTACATTTACCGTTGAGGATCTTTGAGACATAATACATTTTAATCAATCAGATTTCATTCTAAGCAAATTAATTTTTAATCATCCTATTGTTAATGACGTCAAGGGTCTGCTGTAGTGGCAGCCGTCTTGAATTTTTATTCCGTAAGAGCAATGTAAAATTTAAAACCATTTATATCGTTTATTTTTCATCATAAAATTGTTTGCAAGGTTTCATTTTAACTGCAATCACAACCGTTTTGGGTTTTAAACCTTTTTTAAATCACGTTTATTTGTTATGCAATCGACATTTTTTAAGTACCAAGTTAAAAATTTTCCCTTACACAATAAAAATGAACAATTAAAAGTAAAACGCAAACTGGATACACAATTTTATAAAGAATGTTCAGATTTTTTCTCTCCACGCAATTACAAAAAATATATTTATAAAATTATTTTGAACGAGGCTATGTCCAAGAAGTCAGCTGCAAGAAACTCCACTGTTTAGATGGTGCTACAGCGTGAAGCTTCTAATGTTTGCTAATGTTAGCTTCTATATATCGCGTAATAAAATTCTCAAAGGAAAACGCCCCGCTACCGAGAATTGTTGCAAATAAAAATGTTGTCCGACTAAACTTAAATAAGAGATATACGAAGTCTCAAGAGTTAGGTAATCATAAAATTTTAAAGGCCTGTGCCCTAGGACTATAATTTTTGCTAGTATAATATATATGGCGTAATAAATTTCGAAGGCACTCACTCAACACTAATTATAATTCCCATAAAGGTAGAGAACTGAAATCGGGAATATGTGTTTGTTCTAAGTCAGTTAGGAAAAGTGAATCTTTTCTTTTGAAAATGTTTTGTGATTAAGGAGGTGAATATAATATAACTTCTCTTAAGATAATAAACATACACTCGATGACAAATATCTGGATTTTGGGCACATTTGTTTCTTAAGAGATAAATAATAAGAAAAATCACTTGAATCTAGATTCTTTTCTTCTAAGAGATAAAAATCTGAAATTATTTATATTTTTTCTTACACTACCAATGAAACTGGACACTTGAAATATTGCTCGTTTTATGGCAAGTGAATTGTAACAAATTTCGTTTATATTATTTGCTTATAAAAAGTAAAAATAGAGTAACAAACCCTACAAAATAATTGAAAATTCCGTTACCTTCTCAAAAATCTGAAACTTACATATATTTGCGTGTACAACTGTTAACCACGGGTGCGCTGCTCGTCTGCAGTTCGTTTGCATTCTCAATTCAACGAACCTAGAGCGATCTATAGAAAACCAACGAACATTCAGTGGACATTTTGCAGTGCAGATGTAAATATGTCTCTAGCGCTTGAAAAATCACAATATTTTGGTGACATGTGATTCAAAATATTGAAGCAAGTTTTCCTATTCTTTTTGCACAAATTTGCTGTTAACAATTAACAACAAGTTTGTGCAAAAAAAGAGGAAATCCTGTGTGTGATGGCTGCTTTCTATTTTACATTTCTCCAGTCTGTAGGAAAAGAGCAAAGTTTTGACTTTCTTCTTACATTTTGCAGATAGATCCAACGCAGCTGATATTTCCTTCCAAGCATCTGCTTTTAATTTTTTTTAAAAACGATTTTTGTGTAGGGGCATCTAAAGAAGAGATTTATTTTCATAAATTTCTTCTGCCTACTCTATAATTACTACTCAAAAAGCAATCACAAAACTACAATAATATGTTATTTATGCCTAAAACAAGTTTATTACTGTCTAGATAAACGTCCTAATCTAGAGAGCTTGCTTTGCAAGCAGCGCACAAGTGTATACGCACCTTTAGATACTTCATTGTTAAATAGGATAAGTAGTCCGATTCAATTTCATCCACTTTCATCTAAGGTGTAAATTACCCCCTACACATTACACATTTATCAATTCCTTTCTTGAAGCCGTATAGCTGAAATTAGACAAACATTTTTTAAAGCAATAAATAGAAAGGGTTAACAAAACAACTCTAATTTCTATACGATCCCTATTGTAAAATTACAATTCTTCTTACAGCTGAAATTGACCACATTTGTATTTTAAGTGTTAAATAGGAAAAGTAATACTCTTTCGTTCATATTACATTCAATGGGTAAAAATATGTGCAACTATTCCACAAACACACAATTCTTATAACTTCGAGTAAGGCTAACAACAGACGAGACACCGGTGTACGGGACACTTTCCGGGTGTCCCAGCTTCTCGCAGGGAGAGACACCGTAGAGCCACAGAATCTGGTAGCGCGCTACTCAGTGTCTCATCTGTTGACACACATTTAATTGATAGTACATTTAGTGTCCCGTGCACTAGTGTACCGTACACCGGTGTCTCGTCTGTTGTTAGCCTAAAGCTAGACGAAAGTATTTTTTCACATTTTATTGCTTTAGTGTTACACATAAATAGCAAAGAACTTGCAAGATGAGAGCCAATCGGTAACGTCTGTTTTAGAAGACACTAGAGTGATTATTTTGAAACCATCAATGAAAAACACTGAAAGTCTATATTCACTAAGGAAAGATTTAGAGATAGTGGGCAATAGAGAATAATTTATTTTGTGTCTATGAATGTTTAAAAATCTATTACAGTGCTGAGTAGTAACTATGATGTTTGTTAGTTTTGATCTATGAAACCAAAAATTCATAAATAATTTTTTTTCTCAACAAGTAACAAAATAGACACATATGTATATGAGTTTATTATGTAGATTGGGCATATCATACTAAGACACTATTGTTTATCACACTAAATATTTTTTTGCTGATATGAAATACTTGATAAAGTACTTCTGTTCAGTTTTTAACAAAAACAATACATTCACTTCTTAGCCTAACAAAGTATGCATAATATGTTTTGAAAATACAAATATTAAATAATAACTTCAAATAGGAATGTCTTTTAAATTTAAATCAATTTTGTACTTAAAAAACTGTAAAACTTCTTGACTATCTTGTCTTTATATTTGCTCATCATATTGTCTGAGTGAGGTGTAGTCTATTACCAGGCTTACAAACATATCCGCACTATATTTACAGTAGTGCCAACTTACAGTAATGTTATCTTTACTTATTTGCGTCGGATGGTTAAAGGTAACAAAATTGTAGTTTTTAAACAAAGATATTTTAAAAATAATGCACGAGTATTGTTTTTGAGTAGAAAAGTTGAAATTTCTCAACATCTCCTTTGACAAAAGAATCTAAGGTAACAATTTTGTGTGTTTATATATAGATATGTTTTCAGATATTTGAGTTTTTATTTTACATCAATAAACAGAATGGCAGTAACTGGGCTCGAACCTAAGCAAATGTATTGGAGGTTAGAACTGCAGCAAACTAATATCCATTCAAAGTTTAGAACGCGTCTAATTGCAGTTCACGTGATATTGCCTTTCCTGAAACCATTTAACTTCCAGTGACAGGTTCACAAATATTATCGCTTTAAAAGAAACATTTTTAGAGAGTAAGTAATTCTAGATTTTAATATGTGCCTTTATAGTAATATAGTCTATACGATATAGCCTGGATGTTGAAGAAATTGAAGTTGAGTAAGTTAACAATCGAGCAAAGATTATACAAAAGTTTTCCATGCATTTCAGGATATTCTTAAAATTAAAGAAATGGATTAATTATGGACGATATTATGGTAAAATATTAAATGTGAAGCCATACCACCAACTTATTGTTCACAACGGCAGTTTATTTCCTGCAGACAAAACTCTGCTGATAAAAAAGTTTAAAACTTTCGCCACATTTAAAACATTTTAAGTCAATATTTAAAAAAATAAAAAATTATTCTTTTAAACTTTTTATACTTATTTATATCCATACAGTCTGCAGTTTATAAGTTTTTTTAAAATCTTTATCTCGAAGATTTGTGTCTAACGACATACTGTTCTTATAAGCAGTAAAATCAGGTCTGTGAAACCTAGGCCTAACGCCCACCAGAAAGTCTAAATAAAATTTGCTGATATTTTACAAACCAATAGGTCAATCAATTTTCTACATAACTAATTCAAAGTTTATATTTATATGAAACTAGTGGTCCTGGCAATGCACTTCGCTATTGCTTGATTAAATTTGAAGTATGGTTATCCCATTTCATATTAATTAAGAATAATATTAAATAATTTTAGATTTGTAGTTTGTAGGAATTTAGTGCAATTTATTTTTATAGTATAAGGGTAGCTATCCCATTTAAATCTGTTTGTTTGTAGAGCCGATATTCTCTAAAAACATCCTAGTACTAATATCAGTAAATTGTGAAATTTTACTAAAATTAGTTTATTAATTTTTGAGAATACAGAAAACGTAAGTGGATTATTATTAAATTTTAAAGGTAGTTAATCCATTAAATACCTTTGACGTAAGTAATTAAATTGCAAATAGTTTTGTATATTCCTTAAAAAATGATATTGCATATTACGTAATTTTAGCTTTATAGCTTGTAGGAAGTTTAATTTATATTTATTATACAGGGGTAGCAACCACATTTCAACCTCTTCCAAATTGTGAATCTAAACCATCCAGGGACCCACTCAAACACAGTCACAAAATTTCATCAAATTTGGTCCAGCTGTTTAGGAGGAGTTCAGTGACATACACAGGTACAGAATAATTATATATAATAATAATAATAATAATAAATAATAATAACACCACTAATTTGAAGAAGAAAAATCATAATTCCATGGACTTATTATAACTTCCATTAGAAGTTATCCTAATGAGATCATCAGTTAAATGAAACTAAGCCAAAAACCACAATAAGTAGGGAAGCTAGGGAGAGGCTTATTGAGAGGTGGCAGGAGGAATGGGACAATGATAACAACGGAAGATGGACCCATAGAATTTAAAGGATCCAGGACTGTGGATGAACAGGAAATATGGCGAGGTAAATTTCTACTTGACACAAGCGTTTACTGGACATGGTTGCTTTAAACATTATTTATGGAGATTTAAGAAAATTGATAGCAGCATTTGTGACAGCTGTGGACAGGAAGATGATGTGGAACATACTCTGTTCAAATGTAAAGATGGAAAAAAAAACTAAAAGAAGAGCTACAAAGCAAGATAAAAGAAGAAATTCTTCCGGAAAATCTAATAACGCTGATGCTAAGAAGCAAAGAAAAGTGGGATAGTATTGCAAACTACATCGTAACGGTGATTAAGCGGAAGGAAGAAGAACTGAGAAATAAGTAAGAAGATGCCTGAACAGTAGGACAGTCGTACGACTGAAAGGTGCCCGATTGTTCAGGAAGTTATGCTAATAGTGATACCCTGTCCAACAACAAGGGCCGGAGAAAGAGGTGAGATTTTAGTGGGTCGGCACAGGGCCATCCCCACATAACCCTGTTGTGCGGTACCAACAGGGCATGTGCCGAGATCATCGAAGGAAAAAGTATTGTAACTATACATTATGTGTTAAGGCTATACATTACATTTAGTAATGTATTCCTTTTATGGTAACTTCAAATTAATTCATTTTACTCGTTTCCTGTATTATGTATTTCTTTCCTGGTATCATAATAGATATTTTATTAAATTAAGTATTTGCGAAATAAGCTATTTTAATGTTTCTATAGGCATTATCAGAGTCTGCTACAGCTGGAACCTCAAAAGGTTTAAACCTAGTTACTGGCTATCTGTTTACCTGGGCTATACGCTGCTCCCCCTTCTTTATTAGTCTAACTGACATAAAGTACAGACTTTTAAGTAAAAGTTTTGTCCATTTATAAAATAAGTGTTGCTGTGGTCCATAATTTAATAATATGTTTGATCAAAAACCTAGAGTCGGCTTTTAAGTTATTTGTGGGATAAATATTTCATCTTCAGACATCAAGCTATCTTTCATTCACACAGCATTTATATTTTATTCCAAAAAAGAACGTTATAGATTACCAACTTACCGCACTGCATGATGTTTGTGGAAAGAAAGACAGATGGGTTTTTATAAAATATCTAGAATGCACAGAGCCACTCCTGTCAAGGGATGATGAATCGGGTTGTGTTTTGCTAACCAAATCTTTTGATTTCCATAAATAAAATTTTAAATCTGAACACGTTTCATAAAACTGATTTATGTTTGGCTGAAACTCAGGACTGAAGAGAATTTAAATATTATTAGTGAGATTAATTTAAAACTTTATGTGAAACCATAGAAGAGTGTAAATGACATAACCATGTCAATGGGATTCAGTTCAACATTTCTTATTTCTCAAATAAGTATTATGTTTATAATAATGTTTTATTTCAGACTTTTTAAATTTGTAGTTTGAAAAATTTGAATAGATTGGTATAGGTACACTTGAAACATTCCTATTTTTAATCGACATAAAAAAAAGACACAGTAATAATTATTATTGACAACAAAGAACGGCAGTTAACAACTGTGAACAATACTTTGAATAACTGACAAATTATTAATTTGTCTATTAAGTCTACTAAGTCTATCCTATTACTTTAAATGAGCAATTCTTGTATCTATCTTTGTATCTGTCGCGGATCTTGAAAACGGCTCTAACGAATTCAAAGAAATTTTGTATTTAGGTGTAGTTTTGATTTTTAAGTACACCCATATAGTTGTATTTCGTGTAAAAACGCATTTTTTTAGAAAATATAATTTAAAAGTTGAAAAATTTTAACATAGGGTCTTAGGGGTTACTATGTTGGTTACAAAATAACAACGAAATAGTAAATAAAGCGATCAAAACAGCTGTTTATAAACAAGCCAATTTATACTGTTTTAGCACGTCGGAAATAGAGTGGAATAGAAATGAGATTGAGTATTATTCAAAATATGCTGTACATTGGATAGTGTTTAATTACTGTTAAAAAAACAAGCTAATTTATACTGTTTTAGCGCACGTTGGAAACAGAGTTGGAATAGAACTGAGATTGAGTATTACCCAAAATCAGCTGTTCATTGGATAGTTTTTAATTACTGTTAAAAACAAGCTAATTTATACTGTTTTGGCGCACGTTTGAAACAGAGTGGAATATAACTGAGATTGAGTATTATCCAAAATCAGCTGTTCATTGGATAGTTTTTAATTACTGTTAAAAAACAAGCTAATTTATACTGTTTTTAATTAGCACGTTGGAATTAGAATAAATTGGGCCTGATTTAACAATTTATTTTGTCAAAAAAAGGTAAACTTGGCAAAGATGGATAAATTCTAATAGTCAATTTTGTAATATAGGCCTGGCTCATTTCTGAAAAATAGTATTGAGGTTATGTTAATCATGCAATAATTTTTACTATATTTAGGCCTTGTTTCAAAACTTTAGTTGACAGAAGATAGTAAAACTAGGACTAAAATCGTAATGAAAGCCTCTCACGTTTCTAAAGCATGTATTTGAGGTTATAATTAATCTTTTAATTACTGTTAATATATCTAAGCCTGGTTTCATAATTTTACAAACCTATGTACAAACGAGCCAAAGATTAACGAGATTCTTTAGCGAATTTTCCAACTGCGAGCGAAGCGAATCAGCCATCTAAGGCCGAAGGCCGAGGTGGGGTTGGGTCAGAGCCCCTAGATTAGTACAATGACTACATATCAATAAGACGAACAGTTTAAATGGGTAGAATTCAGCCCATTAAAGTAGGTATAAAAGTGTGATTTTGCATCTCGCCGTTAGGAGCGCTGAGCGCTCTTTTTGCAGACGAGTGTGTGACAAGAATGGAAAGAGAAGGAGAGACAGAGAGATCCGACTGTTATGTGACCTTGAACGCAGATTGTTGTGTCGACAGACAGTGCATGCCCCTCTGTTATTTATCATTGCAATTATTAAATTTAATCAAATCAGTTTCATTTATTTTGACACATAAAGCTGTTTGTTTATACAAGTTTTTATTAAATTTATACTATTGGTAAGTTCTTTTAAGAATTGTTTCAGTTAATACTAAACTCGTAGGAGTCAGCTGATTTGAGTTTTGTCTGACTTATTGTTTGTGATGATATAGTAACAATCGGCACCAGCTGATTCTGTTTTTGTTGACTTTATTATTGTTCTAAAAAAGCAACAAACAATATTGTATCCATAGTATTGCATTTAGAAACATTTTAGCATTAAGTTTTTCGTGTTTTAAACTGTGTTTGCTTTATTAATTAACTATGGAAATTGGAAAGTTACACAAACCTCCTAAGTGAAATAGATTCTGCCAATAAAAATATTGCAAATATGGTTTAGTAACCAGGACTACTCTTAAGTACTTACTAATTGCATAAATTTAATACAAATTTGTGTAAACAAACAGTTTTCTGGGTCAAAATAAATGAAACGCATTTGACTAAATTTATTATTGCAATAAAATATTATCGCCGTCCGATCCTGGACATCGCCCCCAAGAGGGGCGTGCACTAACTGGCGGAAAACGCCATTCAGGATATGATTCTAAGCGTAAAAATGATTGAAAAAATTCCTATGAAGGTATGTCCTAAAATGAGCGTTCCTTCTATCAGTCTGTATGTGATATTTTAATTAAAAATTATTAGTTAAAACCCACTAACAATATAGAGATGAAACTTTCCACGTAAGCGCACACGCTTGCAGACTTATTTAGTGTAAAAAATCTGCTTACCTTTCTAAAAGGCGGACATTAAAAGTGTTTGTAGATACGACCGTTTTAATGTTACTTGAATTTGTAAAATTTAATGCCTCAAACTGTTCCTTTACAAAACAAACAATTGATTCAAACTGTCAAATTTCAAATACATATATTTACGGATTGATAGTCATGGGTTTGATTCCGAGTTTTTCAAAATCAAGCCGTAGGTGCAGCAGGATTGAAGCACCTCAAAGTACAGTTAACCAGAAAAGTCCTAAATTCCCAATTATCAATATGTGCCCCCACCATTAAAAACGCGGGGGAAAAATAATTGTATTATTAACACACTGTTTTTTATGCACTGATTACAAATCTTATATTGCAATATTTCTGAAACAAACCAAGCGAACGTGAAACCCAAATTTGTTATTTGTCTACCATTTTTGACGAAACTCACTTTCTTTATGTTTTTTGAAGTGCTAAATTTGAATTTTATATTGGATTTTACACATCTCACTTTTGTGGCGCGCTAATAAATTACACTTATAAATGATTTTATTATACAAAGAATTATTTAAATGAGGGACTTGAGACTATTTTGTTAGTTATGTTTCGCTGCTGAAGTAGCATTTATATTCCAATTATTAAAAAAAAGGATGTTGGTAATAGGAAAAATAAACTGATAGATGTGTTTAAAATAATTAAACTTTATGGGATCAATGCAAAGTTATTATTTACAGATGCATAGACTGGATAGTTAACTGCGGAAATGACGATTTTGCAGAACTACCAGACAATAAGTTGAGGTACCGTGTCCCGTGTTCAGTTCATTTTAAAAGTACAACATTCACCAACTCATTGAAAAACAGGCTAGAATGTTGATTGTTATACTTTCCTGCTAGAGAACGGAAAATTTGGCAATTATTAATTTTAAGTGTTTTATAGGAAATAAAATAAATAATAACATACGAAATTTACATAGTTACGTCTAATTGGTGAACTGGGGGCAACAGCCCCTTCACAATAAAAATAAATTTTTAGCCGAATTTTCGAAGAAAATAAGAGCTATATTACACTCGACTCAATTTGAAAATTACTTTATATTATATATATATCTGTTTTATTCCCGGATCGATAAGTGGTAGTAAATATGCTTCAAAATTGCTGATTTTTTGGTGAAAGGGTCCTAGTAGGATTCTTCAGATACACTTTTTTTTGTTCTTCGATCGGATTCAAAATGGCGGAGTTATACCGATTAATCGTTTTTGGGTAGGGATTAAAGTATATGGATTTTTCCCACCTTGATAAAATGGTAGTAAATATGCTTCAAAATAGCTGAAATTTTAGTGGAAGGGTCCTTGTAGGATGTCCCAGACACTGATATTTTCATTTTTCGATTTTACACAAAATGGCGGTTTGTTTGATTTAAACCAAAATGGCAAAGTTAGAGCGAAGAAATTGCATTATTACTACCACCCATAAGCCCTTGTGCAGATTTTGAGCTATATCGTTCAAAAGGTAATTAAATTTTCTACAATCCTGTGCAAAGGTATTTCAGGTACAGTCCCCGGAACAAGGAACAAAATTGATAGAAAGCTCCCGATAAATGATTTTTTCATTATAAATGTCAGGTTTTTGCGCGATTTCTCCCACTTATAAGCCCGTGTGCAATTTTTGAGCTATATCGTTCGAAAGATAATTACATTTACTACAATCCTGTGTAAAAGTAATTTAGGTACAGTCCCCGGAACAAGGAACAAAATTGATAGGAATCTCCCGATAAATGATTTTTTCATTATCCATGTCAGGTTTTAGCGCAATTTCTCCCACTCATGAGCCCATGTGCAATTTTTGAGCTATATCGTTCGAAAGGTAATTAAATTTCCTAAAATACTGTGCAAAGGTATTGCAGGTACAGTCCCCGGAACAAGGAACAAAATTGATAGAAAGCTCCCGATAAACGATTTTTCCATTATAAATGTCAGGTTATTGCGCGATTTCTCCCACTCATAAGCCCGTGTGCAATTTTTTAGCTATATCGTTCGAAAGGTAATTAAATTTCCTACAATCCTGTG
>JAGFPH010012200.1:0-31255 GCA_018207615.1 Philaenus spumarius | reverse complement strand
TTTTAACCGTAAAAGCATCCAACAATTTCTCTTACATTTTATATAAGACCTACTAGTTATGTTATCTATGATTTTAAAGTCTTTATATTATTGGTTGGATATTATTGGAACATATGTTCAGAATTTAAAAAAAATCAACACTGCTCCATTTGATACTTCTTGTCCACAATGTAATGATAGTTTCAGTATTTGTAGGAAAACTACGTTTACTGACAATATTAAACATTATACATCAAAACATCCTTATAGTCACAAATTGGCCGACTTTTATAGTATTTTGAATCGTCTTATTAACATTACTATGTCTAACAACGACTTTTATACAGAATTCACTTTTATTAAACAAATTGCTAAAAATAATGGATATACTGTAACGTCAAAGTTATAAAAAAAATTTAAAAAATGTATTAAAAAAAAACTTTACTTTGTTTATATTGATAAACTGATGATTCTAATAAAACCGCACTAAAATGGGGTAGAATCAACTTCATTGATAAGGTTAGCTTTTGAGAATTTATTAAAAAAAAATTCTAAAAATTTGATTTTTACGTGAGAACGATTTAGAGAAAATGTTTATGTCATTCTAAAATAGAAAAATATGCACAAAAGTTTTTTTATAAACAGGTTTGTATAATATTTCTGTAAAACAACTTATGTATGCCAAAGCAGACCATAGTTTTGAATATGTAGGTTTAATATTTACGAAAGAAGTTGGCCATTTTGTTATAATCTACTTTTTCTAATCACTTAAACATTTATTTAGTTTCAGATTTTTACAATAATGTGGATTTTGAGATTTTCCATGTCAATGAAAAGTGTTTTCAACTTTCCCCTGCTGAAACCAATGTCTGCCATATTATATGAGCATAGGTCTCCGCGCCTTTCCACACCCATTCTTTTTATTTTGGTTTGTTAGCCAAATAACTTTTCTCTGATGTAATATTTAGGTATTTAGGCCTATATTTCTGTTTTCTATATTTTCCTTAGTCTATGTTATGCTGCCCGGTCATGCATTCAGTGGCAAGACTATGATCGGCAAGATTCAGTCCGATTTTGTAGAATTTACTAAATATTGTGTTTAGTAAAATATTTGTTTAGTTTTGAGTTTTGAAATGTTTGCGAATAAGCATGTATAAATTTAATCTTATCCGTTCTACAGAAAATCTACTATAATAATAAAACATTCAGACAAACGATCTATCCCGTATGTTAATTTCTTTCCATTTTTATGTAAGAATGTATACATAGAAATAAAAACTCAGTTTATCACTATTTTTTTTGGATAAAAGATTCATCGTATAGCTAATGACGAAACTGGGAAAGGTTAATTAACTTACATGAACCGAATTTTCAAGATTATGTTTATATGTTTTAGGGTTTTAACCAATTGTTTGGGAAATTGATCAAGGTACTCATGAAGTTGCTGAAAATCTGAATTTGTTTGTAGGCCTATCTCAGCAGCGGCTCTAGCACTACTTCGTCTCGCTGTAAGTAGGCCTACTCTTTAAAAAGCGGTACAAACGGATGGTTGTGTTACATTATTTGAAAGCTTATTTATTAGACAAGTTTTAAATGACATTTAACACCTCCTAAAGTATACCATAGGAAGGACATAAACCATGTAATTTTAAATTTGTTTGTACAATGGCTACAAATTTCAAGTTTCACGTATACAATTAATATTAAACATTAATAAATCATTATTATTCTGAAAATTGAGTTAAATTTAACAAAACATGCAGTTTTACGTAAACAAGTACCGATGTTTTTAAATTTAAAAAAATGCATTTAATCCAAGAGCATGGCAGTAAAAAAAAAACTTAAATATGCACGATGTTATCACGGGTTTCACCAGAAATTTGTTAACACTTATCACCAGCCATCCTGTATATATAATTTTTAATGACACTTTTCTGTCGTAAATCACATTAGATTTCACCATGAGTCACTGCAATCCGCTAATTACATTGACCGATATATCACAAAATGTATTATGAGCACCTTACACTACACTAGCACAACTCGACGATCAACTGATCCGACCTAAACTGTTATAATATGGCGTAATGTTTGATGATTCAAACAATATACATAAATTGATATAATGTTTGTGCTATAAATATTGTTTAATGTTTGGTGAGTGTAATAACAATATATTTCTTAACTCAAGGGACTTCAGTGAACACGACAGTAATTTTGTCACGCACAGTAAATAAGTTATGGGTTATTTATGGGAATAAGTCGTGCAGTATTAAAACAAAATGCATAACTAAAACTAAATTCTTCAGGGAACGCAAACGACTGCATAATTGCTTTGTTAATTTTTTTTTTTTTGGTGTTTAACGTCCTACTGTTTTGCACTTAAGGCTAATGAAGACGGGACCTACAGTTTTACGTGGAATCCGAACCACAGCCAACGATGTCTGTTAAGAAACCATTTAGAAAATTATTCGGGGTCAATGGGAATTGAACCCGGAACCTTGCTTTGTTAAAATATTTAATCTGTTGTTTAAGAGGTTTTGTTTTAAACTTATTGATGTATCTTGTATTGCAACTTAGTATTTTTATTTAGTGTTAAATTTAAATATGTAATGTTTTGTTTAGTACAAAAAATATAAAATATTATAATTATGATGAAAATTTGCACAAAGTGTTTATATAAACTACAAGTGATTAAATAAATACTTTACAGATAGTAAAACTTTTATTTTTAAGCAAAATAACACTTTTGTGAGAAAGTTGTAGACACTTAGTTGAATTAACTTTCTAACCAACAGTGCTTTCATTTGGCAGAACTGAAAGGCCAGCCGGATCTTTAATGCCCACCATTACATATACGACACCAGGAATTCTTAATCTCTTACAACATTGATGGTCAACCACCTAGAGGTCGAAAACAAAACTTTAAATTTTTTTAGCAGTCTTAACTGCACACAGGTTTTTTTTGCGATTTTTAAAACGGAGATGATTATGATTGGTCAAGTGGTGTACTGGAAGTGAGGGAAGCACCGAAAGCGGGGTGGGCCAACTTATAAAAGTGCTGCATCGCATACTGTGAATGGCACATTAAAACATTTCTGAAAAACTTCAATAACTTTTGCAGAAAAGTGATATCAACTGGAAATTAAAGTGGTACACCCTAGAAACCATTTAGATTGTGACTGAACATTTGAATATAAATCGGTAATTAATTTCGGAGAAAATTAATTTTTTTAAATTGTTCGAAAGCCGGGGAAGAGGGCTTCCCTTAATAATTTACATTTGAGTATAGTGTAAAGACAGCTCACAATGTTATGTTCTTTACACTATACACAATGGCAGGTTAGGAGTTTTACTAAGTCATTATGTTTTTTCTAACTTTAATTATAACTCGTGTAATTTTGTAAAATGATACATTCGTTTAGACATTTATTATTATTTAGCATCATAGCTTTGAGGCAATGATTAAACAAACGCATAACAAGGTTGCAAAAGGTATGCTGGGCATTTTACAATTATACATCACCTTTGAACATAAATTACGAATCTGGGTTTTTTAATTAAATAAGGTTCTCAATATATTTTACGAATAGACGTGATTTTTGTTGTCTACGAAGTAATTTGAATGTTATTTCCCAACAATTAATTTATATTGATCTTGGCGTGTAATGTTTCCAATCAATATTCAGCCGTGTAACAAACAGGTTAAGTCAAGTGAATAATTTAAATTTAATAGATTTCTTGAAACATTTGGCTAGGTATGCCTACTTTATATTCATCTGTTCAATAGCAGATACAGTTACTCACAACTAGCAGGTACTCATGGCTTCAATAGAATATATATAAATGAAAGGAATTTCAGGTAAACTTACTCGCCCATGAAACCCACTTTAGTTCTAATTCCAACTTCTTTAAATAAATGTTTAAAATTTAGATCATTATTTATACTTGTTATATCTGTTGGCCAGTGGGTGATATAGTTTCGCACGTAAATTTTTTGAAACTTATACACTTATACTTATAATACATATGCTATTATAATAGTTTTTCATTCAGCCAGTTCTTTCACAAAATTACAATATGTATTTATTTTATTTCAATTACATTTTACAAAATTAAATTAACTTGTTGCTCAAAATAAATGCCTTTTGCCCAGCAAAGACATCTTTTGACACACCCAATTAACTATAACAAATGTCTATGCAAATTTCAAATTTTCAGAAATTATGGAGAGAAATACCCTTGTACTACTTTCTCAGTTATAAAATAGTATTTGTTGAATTATATACAAAAATATGTACTAAATCAGTATGAGATTATATATATGTTTATGTTTTATAGTTTTATGTATAAATGTAAAATAAAAGTGTTTTGTTGCACCTGATGATGCCTCCGAAAGGCGAAACAGTTGTAGAAGCCACCACCGATATATCGTCACCAAATTGGTAAAGTAGCGAATCTGCAAAACTAAAGAATCTGCACTAATGGTCTAAACAACTTTCGTTTCAATACGCCTACACACTGATTAAGTATTGAATCTGGATCTCCTATTTTTAGCGTAGAAACAGTTGTGTAAAATGGCGTATGTGCAGACTTTTTCAAACTATGCTACACTAAAGTGACGAAACTTTTATTCGTTTCTTTACTATAGTCAATTTGAGTTTTTAATGTGTGTAAACTAACTACTCTACCAGATTCGTTAGTTTACCTATTGTAATTTTGTCTGCAGTTGTAAATTTTCAAACAGCAGTAAACTAACTTAACTAATGTAAAACATGTCCATTTAATGCTATATTTTTAAAAAAAAACTCTAAGTAAGTAGATTTATACATTCATTTTACTGTCACAACTTTATTGATCACTAATTTATCATCATTGGTTGAAGTGAATAATAACTACCTAGTAAATACTAGGCAGATTAAGCACTACCTAATTTTTTTTTTTTTTTTTTTTTAATAAACAAATTAATACTAGTTACTGGCAGTTTTTAGTAGTTTCTCAAAAACTGAAGTATTTACTAGAGCTATTAGTTAATAGTTTACAATATCTATGTTATGGTATATAATCAATAAATTTTTTTATTTTCAGTTTTGTTACAGTAATATATTAAGAAGTTGAAGTACTTAGATTTGTTACTGGGAATCAAATGTATATTTCACTAATAATAATTTCAGAAAAGACGGCCTTTTGTGCTAACCATTTGTTATAGTGGCCAGTGTATGGTGAGAAGCATAAATAAGTATTGTGCTCTTTTCTAGAAATCTGGACTCTTTTGCTTTTGACCAGTGGTGGCTCGCGTATAACCACTGTGGAACTCCCTATTTTAACTTGATACTATCTATCAATAAATTAAATAGGTACAATACCTGCTTTTTTGTCTTATCCAATCCTAAAATCACTATGTGATTACCGCGGTTTCGGGTAACCTATGTACCCATCTTCAGATCACAGAAATAAATAATTCCCTTCAGGAGGTAGTCAAAACATTAAAGTTAATACACAAAACAAAAATCACAAAACAAGTCACGAAACACATTAAAACACTTTCTAAAAAAACACATTAAAAACATCGATTAGGCCTATAGTAGTAGCAAAGCGGGAGCACCGATGGAGGCCGGGTCAAGTCCCCTTGCACGCTTGGTAGTCCATCGGTACTCCCGCTTTGCTATTACTATAATCGCGCTAACCGGTCACTGTAAAACTTTTAATACGACTGCCGTGGCGAGGTTTGGAGTCTATCTCTTCCCTTTGCCTTAGTCCTTATTACTGTTTGTTTGAGAAGCGTTACAACCCTGCAATTTTATCATCGTGTCGAACACAATATTCGCCGGGAAGGAAACCTTGTTGTTTAATAGGTGTTTATTTTCTGTTTTTGCCGCTTTATAAATAGCAAACTCTTCCCATGAGTCTATAGAGCGACCTTTCTTACATACGTGTAGTATGTTCATGTTTCGGGGAAAATCTGTATAAACATGATCGTTATTTATTAAATGCTCCGCGAAATTAGAAATTACAGTCCCCTGGCTACTTTTTGGTAAGTGTTCCTTAAACCGTTTTATAAAAGGACGTCCTGTTTGACCTATGTAATAACTTGGGCAATCATTACAGGATAGTTAGTAGATTCACGTTTGTAGTGTTGAGTCGAGCTTCTTGTTAGTAGGTCTGTTCAATATAGACTCAAGTTTGTTGGACGTTCTAAACGTGGTGACGACATCATTTTTTTGACATCTTGTTGCTTAAGGTGTTGTTCAGCAGGCTGCCTTATTTTACAGAGATGTAAGACTGTTTTTTCTTTATTTTTTTAGTTGTTTTATTATTTTTAGTATACCAAATGTAAAACTGGGATACATAAACTAGCTTGTGATGATTGTAATTCATTTTACATAGGCCAAACAGGTAGAGCGTTCCACCAGAGATTTATAGAACACTTACCAAAAAGGAGCATAGATGGAAATAAATCTAATTATGCACGCCACCTGATAGACACTAACCACGGCTACATGAGTTGTGAAACTAATTTGATACAAATAAATAAAAAGGCAAAATTAGGGATGATATTGAGGAATATGAAATTTGCAAAGCCTTTAAAAACAACGACAACCTAGTTATGAATGACCAGCTTCATTTTTCCTCAGATATACTGTACGACAAGTCTATCAGTATGCAAGATAACAAGGGTCCAAGTCACCGTCAACGTAGACCTATAATTACATAACCGTGAAGCGGCAGTTGTCCTTGGACCACCGTACGGGATGCATCCCACGCTAATAATCTAATATGTTTTAAGTGTTTATGTTTTATGTGTTTGTTTATATGATTCACGACCTCGTAAGAGTGACTACGTATCTGAAGATGGAGTGAATCTCCGAAACGCGTAATATGAGAAAAAATAAGTCACGTGACGGAAAAATAAAAAAGTAAGTAAACTTAAATTGTTTTTATGTTTTACTATGACACTGTCAATCATGGAGGTATCGTAACCGTTGGACATAGCAATATGTTTTATAACACTCGCCTCATGGTCGTAGTCGGATTGTTTTAGAGGAATGGAAAGAAGGCGGAAGACGAAGCTATTATATGCTGAGGTTTTTGGGGAATATGGATGGTGGGATGGATGTAGCGTGAATTGTTTGGTCTGTAGTTGTTGGTTTTTGGTATATATTGAAGTTAAGTTGATGGTTGTTTTTTAATGAAGTTAAATCGAGAAAGTTTAGTTTATTGTCGTGTTCTATTTCTAGGGTGAATTTTAGGTTGGGGTGAATGTTGTTGAGGTAGTTTTTCATGAGTTGCAACTGCCTGTCATTACCGTCATATAATATGATGGTGTCATCCACATATCTATAATATAAAATGATTTTCTTTTTGTAATGGTTAAGGTTGGACCAGAGGTATTTATTTTCTATGTAATTCAAGAATATTTCCGAGAGTATACATGAGAGCGGGGATCCCATGGCTAGACCATCCTTCTGCGAGAAATAGTCGTTATTAAATTCAAAATAGTTTTGTCCGAGAACAGTTTTTATTAAATTAATCAACTCGTTTATAGCTTGGGATGAGAGTTTGGAGTTTTTATTCATGTTTTCGTGAACGATGTTAATGGTTTCAATAATTGGGATACTGGTATATAGGTTAACTATGTCAAAAGAAGCTAGTTTATATTTGTTATTGATTTTAACTGATTTTATCTTGCAAATAAGGTCCGAACTGTTTATTAAGCAATGGTTGTATATGAAAACCAATTATTTCCTTGGTATTGTGTCTAAATATTTAGATAGATGGTATGCGGAGGCGGTTGTGTAATTGACAAGATGCCTTATCGGAATATCGGGTTTGTGTACTTTGGGTAACCCTTTTAGCCGGGAGGCATTTTTAAAGATCTAATGATATTATCAGATAGTAAAGTCTTATATTTATTCAAAGTTATGTTTATTTCCTTGTTGTAGTTACTTGTAGGATCCTTCGATAATTTAATGATGTCATTATCAGAAATGGAATTGTTGACTTTAAAATCCTACGTATTCTTATTTTAAGATAACGATTGAGTTGCCTTTATCAGCCTTGGTTATTAGTGCATGGTTAGATTCCAGTTTATTTGCTATGCTTGTTGCAGCTTGACGTTCATTCCTAAAACGATCAACAGATGCTGTATTACAATTAGGCCCATAAATAATGCATTTCAATTTGTTATTAATTGCAACTCTTGTAGTAATTTGCGCTTCGGTTGTACGTAGCGTTTTTATTGCAGCTTCGGCATGAATTACTTCGGAAAAGAGGTTGTTTTTTCCTTTCGGTGGGAAATTGTATTTCCGACTCTTGTTAAGTAATTTACTTTCGTCATTTGTGAATGAAATATTTGTGTCATTAATTACACGGGGGGAAAACGTGTTATTTCAATTAATGTCATTAATTTGGCTCTGGTTTTTCAACAACAATGCACACAGTTTTTTGTGTAAGATTTTCTTTTTATTTACAATGATGTGATTGATTTTCACATTTAATTCAGTAAAGACCTCACTTATTTGGAGGTGGTGTAAGTTATTAGCCAATTCAAGGTGCTTCAAGTATAGATATTTGTTTAGCATGTCTTTGAATGAAAATAAGTATTTAATTTCGTTTTTTTAGCCAGAAGTTTTCGGCAATGCTTTTAGTCATTTTTGCAAATTAATTCTAGAAACATTTTTAATCTTAATAGATATGTAGTTGGGAGTTAACTTGTGTTTCATGCATTTCTTGTTAAACCTAATGTTCTGTATGGTCTTCAGTAACTTGATCTTAATATTTCTGTATTGGAAGGCTAGTTTTGCCTGGCTGGCGTTTAATTTCAATTTCAACATGTTAGCCCACGGATTGGAAAATTTGTATTAATAAATTAAATAGGTACAATACCTGCTTTTTTGTCTTATCCAATCCTAAAATCACTATGTGATTACCGCGGTTTCGGGTAACCTATGTAACCATCTTCAGACCACAGAAATAAATAATTCCCTTCATGAGGTCGTCAAAACATTAAAGTTAATACACAAAACAAAAATCACAAAACAAGTCATGAAACACATTAAAACACTTTCTCAAAAAACACATTAAAAACATCGATTAGGCCGAACCACGCTAACCGGTAACGGTATTATAGTTATTATCGATATCGTTTAAATGTAATGAGTTCTTTTTCAAATTCTTTCTTTTTACTTGTGCTAAATGTAACCTAAGCTTAATACAGTAAACACACTTCAGTTTATGAAAAATATACTCATCTTTGGACGGAACTGTGTGTTACACAGTTAACGTGACATAAGCACATAGAAAGCTGCACGAAAGGCTGCGATGAAGAGAGAGCACTGTCACTCAAGCAGTGCTGACCTTGGCATGCTGGTTTAACCCTATAAGCGTCATTCGAATTACTGCTAGATATACCTCTAAGCGTCAGATCATTTTTTTACTGCTTGTACGCATTATCACTTAAACATCTATAGAATGTATAATATTCAAGTAAATTATACACTATTATCCATTTTATTATTCAGGAAAGTATGTAGAACATTGCACTGTAGATAAAAAATTTAACAATATTCTCTAACTTATTTTTTGCGTTTCGAACGGAAAACAAATTGGTAAAGAAAGGTTTCAATAGTTTCAAGGGCTTTTCGAAAAATTAAAAACACGAATTACAAATTAAAAATTTAGAAACAAGTTTTTCTCATGAAATATAAAAAATGTGTTTTCTACCTAATAAAAAAATGTTTGGTGGTTAAGAAATAAAAATGAGCAGTTTTATAAAATGTATTCAAGGCTATTTGAACTTGAAAAAATTTAATAATATAAAACGTGTCTATGTATTTTAAATGATGAAATCATTTTATAAAATTTACACAGGCGATGATAACCGCCTAGGTTTTACGCCTTTAAAAACAAAAACAAAAATTATAAAATTTACAAAAAATACTTTATAACTATGTTTATTTATACCAGCATTTATACACATTATGCATATGTCTAATCCTGAAATATAAATTATTGTTTAGAATATGCTCATTTTTACAAACAAAATATTCTTAGGCTTATATTTCATTATATTGAAACCACTTTCAATTGCGATATAATTGAATGCATTACTTCACTTCACAATATAACTCACTAATTCGAACTAATTATAAATAACTCTCCATAATAATTATCACCAAACACATTTACTCACAACGCAACTTACGCAAGGCACAAATACAAAATACAATGACGACACGAGGATGAGCACTAAGAAATATAATGCCCATTTCCAAACAGCTGTCAAACATTTCTTTGTAAGGAATTTGTTTAAGAAGAAAATGGTGTACAATAGAAGACAAATTCACCAATATTAGTAGTAGGTAAAAATCAAAAACCCAACCCCTGTTCTATACTGTCAAAACATATTTGAAAACATAGACGGGTATACAAATTCATATCTCCATCATAGAATAAGACCTGATTAAAAAATATATGACTGGAAAGAGCAGGACGTTTTGATCGGTGGAATGGCTAACTAACTTGTTTGTCAGACAATATTTATGTTAGTCTATAATAAGATAAGAGGAAAACAGTTTATTTCTTGCTGTATCGATACAGACTAAGACTTTTGAAATTACATTGTTTTTGAACTTTTGCAATAAATAACCTAAGCCTTATACTTCAGTTTACGAAAAATAAAAATCATCTTTGGGTGGAAATGTAACTTACTCTTCACTGTTCCAGTGGCGTAAGCACCTAGAAAGCTGCACGAAAGGCTGCGAGGGAGAGAAACCACTGTAAGTCACGAAGTGCCGGCTTTGTTATGCTGGTGGAAGGTAGTTTTTTTACTCCACGCGTGGTAATTATTGATATTTTTCCTTAAATTAAAAATAGAAGTATGGATATCATTTTTAAATGGAAAGCTCAAGCTTGAACTGTAACAATTTAAGTAAAATTATATCAAGCTTCTGAATAACAAATGTTCTTTTCACATGTTTGTTTCCTTCTAAACAATTATAAAACAAAGTACAGACATATTCCAGTGACGCACCCTTAGTACTTTGAACAAACAGCCGCCTCTGCTTTTGATATTTTTTTAATTTGGGGATTTGTCATCGTATATGAAAAAATTTTTTTTAATGTAATAAAACTTGTTGAAAAATGCCCAAGTTTAACATTGTCTGATCATTACCATAGTAATGTTTAGTAAATTTTGCAGTTTTGAAAAAAGGAACTTTTAATGATTTTAACTAAAATGCATTAAAAAAAAACATTCGTTCAGCTCTGCTATCTTGAAATAGGAGTAAGTTAATGAAATCCAAATCAATTTCCTATAATACGTCTTTTGGCACACTAGGTTTAAAAAATAATTTGATTACGCTCCCGAACCGCTGACATGATTTAAAAAATCTTTCAAAATTATTTTTATATGTTGTATTGTTTCAACTCAATATTTGGGTAATTGGTCTACTTAAGGCGGCGTTGATTAGTTAAATGTGTGTACGAAATGTATTGGTAGAATTTATTTGCACCTCAGCTTCCAACTCCAGCTTAATCCCAGCTTCGTTCTGCCCGCAGCGGAAATACACGCTTTGCTGGTTTCCACCATGATTTTGGACTGTGCTTTGTGAGTTTGAAACTTGCTGCCTTGGTTTATGGACTACATCGCTTCACTGACAGCGGACAAACTCGCTTCGTGACTCCTTATCGGATCGTCCATTAATTCGTCAACTCATCACATGATAAGGTAATTAATTAAAAGTTGTAACCATATTTTTTTATCTTTTTGAAATAACATAAAAGATATGACCTGTGCCATGTGTTTCAACTAATGTGTTATCAATAACATGAATCGTGAGATCAAGTTCAGCATGTGAACTATTAAAGCCAGGTGTCTGTGGAGAGTCAGTTCCGTATTGGATCAGTGTTTCATTATCATTGAAAAACAATATTCTTTAACAGTTTTGAATAGACTAGTTCGTACAGGCTGGCAAATTAAATTATCAGTGTTGTAATTGCTGCTTCAGTCTCTCTTAAAAGCTTTAAAATTTATTCAAAACGAAATTTATAAAATTATATGGTCGAGATTTTTTACAATGAAAGACAAACAACTTATTGAATGTGTCAGGAAATATACCGTTTTATAAAATCTATCCGGCCATACATTTATGGATATTTCATTTAAAATTAAATCTGAAGGAAATGAAAAATAATAGGATCTAATATATAAAGAAACGAGGAACTATCTAAATATGTAACTATATATTGTATCTCTGTTCAATCAATATCTGTGTATCTCTGTAAGGTATGTCAAATTGAACAAAGGATATTTTGATTTGACGATGCAATAAGGTTAAAAATCGTTGAAAATTTCGAAATTAGTTTACAATCCATTTTTATTTAGGCCTACGTAATAATTCATAAAAGCCTAAAAAAACACTTAGATCCTACACACATAAAACTTTACTCTAAACTATCATTATCTTGGGCTATTGATCTAAATTATTTCTATTTTAAAATATTTATAAATGTTCAAAGTTCTCATAATTTACAAATATAGACCTACTGATACTGAACTGACACGGTACAGGATCTGTGTAAATGTGTGTGCATATTGTCATTGTGAAATCGTCTATTTACTGACATTTAAGTACAACTGGCGTACATACTAATGCCAATATATCGTTGCAAATCCAAACAAATTTTACAAATTGACTCAATGGCGCAGCTAATATTTCGGCCTAGGAATGGCTTATAAATAAACTACCATTACTATATGACACGAACAGCATTTAAATAAACACGAAATTCGGAAATAAATTGTAAAAGAATTTTTTTGTAAATAATAACAGTATTTTACTTTCTGTACTGTATGCTATGTTGTTGGAGATTTAACTCACCTCTGCGTGAAGAGCCTGATTTAGATGTGTGTTTTTTTTTTTTAGTTGATTTAGACTCAAAATATTTTTCGTAGCTACTATTTTAGATAAAATGCTTATCAAAATCTGATTCTTAACTTTTATTTGTTTGGAAATTATTACTAATAAAATTACGAAAACGTGATTTATTTCTCCTTAATATTATTTTAATTGCTAGTACTCTATATTTTAACAACATGTTTAGTAAAAATGAGGAAGCGGAATCATATGCGTTCCTTCAAGTATATTTCTAAATCTTCTTTTGACTTAAAAAAAACGCACGTTGTGCTTTAAATAACTTTAGTGTGTTTCAGTTATTTTGATTATATCATGCTAAACAGCTGCCATTTTGAACAGACGGTTGGATTAAATCGGTAATTTTGTTCATACTATTTCTTTCCTTGTACTATGTTCAAATCAATCGGCTAAACAGTTCCTTAAATTTAATATAAAAACACTTAATGGAGGATAAAATAGAAAGCTAGTCATTTCCTTATAAAATGATTTTTTAGTCACACAATCATTTTCGGAAGTTGATCACTTTACTTAATTTCCATACTGTATATAATTTAATATTTATAACCACTTTTGACACTTACTCGGTCCTGGCTCGCAGACAGTCAGTATGCCGAACAGTGTGAGCTGTACTAGTATAAATCTTATTTTATTGTAATATTCAGATCATCTTTCAACTTGCGAACGATTCTCTTTCGATTCGTCTTTGGCAAATTGTTTTCGGATCTGATTCTTCGGATCGTTACAGTAAGAATCATTACCGTAAATATTTTTTCCTCGTGTTTAACATTTTGTTTGCTTAGTACTTAACACTACTTGCTATTGGCAGGACTTAATGGCGTAGTTATCTGACTTCTCTTTGGCGAAGTTGATAAAATATAGTGGACATCTAAATACATAGTTATGCAATGAATGTTGGTATTTAATAGCCTGTAAACACGATATGTTGTTCCATTAGGTTTAGCGTGACTAAATTACTAGTTAAGATTAAATTGCAATTAATAGTTTACCAATAAAAAGATACTACATTAATAATTAATATTATCATAAACGTATAGGTATTGGTAAAGGATTATTATTGGGGTTTTAATAATAAAAACCTTACTTTCATTTTTGTGGAGGAGACACGACAATTTTTTAAAATTAAAATTTTACATTAAATTTATCACATTTAAATTAGAATTTTACATTTAAATTAAAAATAACACATTGGTGTATTGGAAAAGATGATCTAATGCAGTGACTCTTATATTAAAGATCTAAGGTCCGGGATTGGTCAATAAGCTTTATTCATGAACTCCAGAACACGTTTTGGGATCCAATTATAGCCTATACATAAGTGAATATGTGTTCAAACTCTAACGGCCACATTTTTCGTCCGTTTTTTGCGTTTATTAAATTTCATACTCACGCTGGTTTCTCGGGCGACTTTGTTAGCAATAAAATCCAACAACATAAAGAAAGTATTTTTACGCGACTTTATAGCCCGTTTAGTTTCTCAAAATTCGTTTAAATCGTAACATTCCATAAAAGTGCATAGTTCAAATAGACGTGGGGCATTTTATTTTGGAAGTCGCGGTACTAGTTTGTCAGCTGTTATCGAAGCGAAACAGTCCATAATCCGAGACCGCAGCACGTGAGCCGTTGTTGGAGGCTGAGGTGCAAAAATCTAATTAAATATTTCACTTAGTCAGCTATTAAGTGCCTTCTTGAGTAGACCAATTTCCAAAATTATTGTTAGTTGAAACCATAAACCCTAAACATAAAAACTTAATTTTGGAAATCCGCTCAACTTACGTTAGTGGTTTGGCTGAGTGGTCGAATTATTTTATTAATTACTAAAATACTAGTAAGCCCCCGTAACAAATTACATGCAGATTAATTAGATACACATCAGAAATACATAATTTTAAAACAATTGACTTTATCTAGTTCTCCCTATGCTGACGGGGATTTTTAACTCTGTAAATGTGTACAATTAAAAGGATTATAAAACGTAGGCCTAGTTGTTAAAATTTTATATTTATTTTCAGTATTATATATCTAAATAAAGATAAGAATATTATATTTTAACCGCTTTCTAACTTCATATTGAAAGATCAAAAGATTTAGAAGTTATTAATATTACATTGAAAATGATAATATGTTTTCAATAATATGTCGAATATGTTTATATGTTAATAGGAATAAGTTATATACAAAAGTTTTAGAAGTTAGACGAATTTGTATCTCTTCTTTAAACTAGTATAAATGAATATGTTGATAATACAAGGTTGTGTTAATATTTGTTTTATAACATTATGTAAATAAACTTATTACAGTCTACATTTTAGTTATTTAACTCATATTAGGAAAATAAACTTCAGAAGACTTATATTGATTTAAGTTGTAATATAAACATAACCCCTAAGTATAATCTACGCTATGTTTTATTTTAGTATTACAGATGATTTGTGAAATCAGCTGTTAAATTCTATTATTACTCACGTTCGTACGTATGTATGTATGGACGTATACTTGCTTTTATTAGAGTTGATGTGTACAGGTGTTTATCTCTTAAAATGTTAAACATTACATGACTATCATTCCCTCAGTAATTATATGTACTTGGAATTTAAAATTGCTGCACCAAAACAAAAATTGACTGATAAATTTGAATTGTTTAATGGACATCTTGCATGGTATAACAAAATCGACTGTAGTTATAACTTTCAGTCAGGATTTATTCATGTTTTAATTAAGTTGCAGCTTAATGCTCGATTTCTGAACATTATCATTATTTATGGTGAGTGATTGTTGTTAGTTTTATGCTTTCATTTTACTGGGCTATAAATATTTCTTTCCGTATTCATTGTGCCTTCAGTTGAGTAGTCGCTCACAACAACAAATTGCCTTATGTTATACGAAGATGTACGGTGTATCGCTTAAGGTGAGATCTCACAGTGAAACTAGATTACGCAACATAATGTCATGAAACTAGTTTACAAGGCGAAGTAAAAATAGTCGGTAGTTTCGTATGTTTCAGTGTTTAGTTTTGTTATTAATCATTCTTTAGATGCGAGTTTAACATAAATTATTTAGGTTTTGTAGTTTTGTATGAAGTGAACTTAAAATTTGAAAAATATAAAATGAAGAATAAATTATTCGCTATACTTTAACAATTAGTCAGAAATTGTCTTATTTAAAATAAATTTAACTAAACACAATTTCTAGTTCCAGCTTATTTTTAAATAATTTATGGAAAGAAATGTATGAACGTAATGTAATTTACAATTAGGCATAAAACTAGTGTAGTTAATTATATTTTTCAACTGTCAAAGCATGCAAATCCATTTATCTGACTCTTCATTTCAGGTCTACTGGTTTTGTTATCTATGATTTTATTAGTCTTTAATATTGCTGGATGGTCATTATTGTAAACAGATATTGAGAAATTTAAAAACTTTAATTGACAATTCTTTTAATGTTTGACTGTAACAATTACCGTCAAAAATTGCATGACGCTTTGTAAAAGTTGAAATCAGCTGATACTAAATAGGTTTCACAACGGTTATTGGTGCATGAACAGTTGAAAAAAACTATTTGTATTTTTACTATATAATTTTTTTATTTATATACGTTATACACATTATTTAAAGAATGATAAAAAATTTATATTTTAATCTCTTTTTATTTCATATTGATAGATCAATAATGATTTAAAAATTATTCATATTAGTGTGAAGAAATTAATAATCGAATAGGTTTATATGTTATACGAAGACGTACCAATGTTTCCGAAACTAAACGAATGGATATCCATTCTTTAAATTTGTATAAATGAATAATATATTAGTGATAAAAGAATGTATTTATATACAGTTTATACAATCTAAGTTAATCTTATAACATATTATAGCTTGCATTATTTCTATAACTATTATTACAAAAAATCTAATTTACAAGAAATTATAAAGATTAAAGTTGTAAACACAACCCCAAAGTATAATCTATGCTAGGTGTGTTTAGATATTACAGATAATGGATGAAATCAGCTGATATATTATATGTAATTCACGTACGTACGTACTTATGTATGTATGCACGGACTAACACTCGCTTTATTAAAGTTGATTATTTAAATTATATTAATAAGGAAATACAATTTATTATAAACATAGGTTTACCAAATCAAATAAATTTCCTAGACCACACTATACAAATTGGAAATGGTAATCAGAGTTTCAGTATTTGTAAGAGACTTACGTTTACTGATAATATTCTACATCTCAACATCATTTTAGTTACAAATCGGCCACCTTCTATAGTATCTTGCATCTTCTTATTAACGGTCTTATATTATCTAACAACGACTTTTATAAAGAACTCACTTTTAGTATACAAATAGCTATTAATAATGGGTATAATGTTAAACTTACAACAACATTTTCCTTAACACGGGTTGCAGTAGGAGTTAACGAATAGAAAAAGTAAAGCGTATCGAAAAAAAGTGCAATGAATTTTCTACTATGGCAATGACAAAAATGCATTCAAGAAACATGTGTTTTGGTTCATCAATTTAAATAATTAAGAGACGATCGGTTTCGTCCGGCGTATTATCGTCAAACGCTGAAATACATTCAATGAACATAAAATGTTCGTTCATCAGACTAGGCTTAACATAAAATGATTGTATGTATGCTGCCTTTAAAAAGGGTAAAATAAATTAAACATACGCAGAACAATTTTTGGTTAGGCCTAGACTAATGAACCAACAATTTATGTTTAACTGTGTTTACCATCTTGGCTTTCATGTTATAATTACATCTACACCTTTATTGTAATAACATTAAAGGCATGGAAACAGTAAATATATTTGTATAAAAAACAATCTAATAATAAAAGGCAATTGAAAGATTAAAATTATGTGTGTATGTTGCCGTTAAGGATGGTAAAAGAATTGAAGAAAAGGAATTATGAACTTCGTTCCTAACGGGTGTCCTATGACTGCACACGTTTATTTTTTTTAACTAAATTAAAAAATAACGCCACATTACTTAAATTCCCAACAGATGATTCTAATGAAACCTCACCAAAATAGGGTAGAATCAACTATATTTATCAGGTTAGTTTGTGCGGTTTGGAATGTATTAGCAATGAAAAATCACTGTAAACCATTTTTGTATTGTTAGAACAATTTAATGAAAAGCTTAGTAAATTGTAAGAATAAAATTAATATTGTAAAAAAAAGTGTTTTTTATATAAAGGTTTGTATCATGTGTAAAACATCTTATGTTCGCCAAAACAGACCGTAGTTTTGAATGTAGGATTAGGAAGAAAAACACAAATTTTTAGACAACTCGATGAGTTAATTAACACCTAAACTGATTTAATTGTGTGTGCTATAATTATTGTGTAATGCTTGATGAGCAATTGGGAAATATGTCTTAAATCAGTGGATTTGAGACGACACGACAGAAGTTTTGTCACGCACAGTAAATATTTCATGGCTTATTTATGTAAAATATACATTTATAAATCACTAAATTCTACGTACGACGGAAATGTACATAAATAACTAAATGGAATAAGCGAAAGTAGAAATGTTTAAGACACATCACTAAAACCAAATATTTTAGTGAACGAAAAAAACTTAAAAATTCCTTTGCTAAAATAGATACATGTTTTTTGTGATAGGGAATCAAAAGTTTACAATAAAAATTACTTGAAATTTTTTATTAAAATGTATGATTTTTGAGAACTTTAAGTTTGAAATATTCAAACAGCCGCCATTTTGAAATTCATCATTTTATATAATCGTTTAATTTTCTTAAGATAGATCATTGTTAGGTTAAACTTCTTGCTAAGTTTGAACTCAATCGGTCTAACCGTTCTCTAGATATTAATTATTTAGTAAAAGATACAAAATGGCAAATATTTGGAAAATAAAGCGTTTTTAGAAAAAAATATAATTCTCGATTTTTTCTTTAGTTTAACTCATAGAACCATTTCCCGAAGTTTTTAACACTTGTTTCTGACCACCCTGTACATACAGACTAGGGCTCAGCTCATGCTCGCTTCGCTCACCAACCTCCTTTTCGATTCGATGGGAAGCAATTACAGTACTGCATATGATATTTTCACGAACAGAGGAACTTCGTGGAGGGAGTGCGGTATCCTATATTCTGATGCATACGCAGTAGGGCCAGGTTTTTGTGTGAATGTGTTTCTGTTAGATTTTCACAAATATGGAATTGTACTCCATTTTTATAATAAATGTGTTCCTTATTTGAGGTCCTGTAGTGTAGGGGGTGTGGTAATTTTTTTGTTAATTTTGTTATAAATTTATCATAAATATAATATACTAGCTGAAAACCCGTACTTCGCTACAGGGAATTTGTTTTTTGCTACGTCATTATCACTATGATTCATAATTAATTGTAATACTTTTCTTTCATCTATTATTTCACGATAGTGAATTATAACATTTATATTCAATTAGTTTGGTAGGCCTACTTATTGTCCACTGGTTGCCCGTAAATCGTCTTCGTCACTGTATGTGTGCTGAATAAATTAAATAAATAAAAAATTCATAGTGAAGAGCGTCTTCTTTTTCAACCGCTAAATCTACAGACTGGTAAATCACAGTCTTAGCTGGATGTTTACAGATCACCCAGATACGTCTTTAATATGCGAATGCATAGATCGGGTTAGTTTTGATCAGTTTACGTTTAAAACATTTTCATAAAATTATAAGTGCCAAAGTTCAGCTCTCTAGCTTTAAGGAAATAATAGCAATTAATATTTATTGTTTTTAGAGGTTGTTATTACTTTTTCAATCCTTAGCAGCACGTAACAAAATGTAAAACTCATTCACTTTTTTATATGTATTTTGTAAGAAATAAATGTGCAAAATTTCAGCTCTAAGGAAAGTAAACAAAAAACATTTATTGTTTTAGGGGATGTTTCAACCCTTAAAGGCTAAATATTTTGAAATCCTATCTTAGTGCGCCTCTAGCGCCTATATGAGCAATATGTGTACCTACCAAATTTCACGTTCCTTGGTGGTATTAAATTAATATTTACAGTTATATGGGTTGTTATTAAATGTTCACCCCTTAGCAGAACGTGATAAAATGTAAAACTGGTTTAGGAATTTTTTTATATGTATCTTGTAAGAAATAAATGTACAAAATTTCAGCTTTCTAGCTCTAAGCAAAGTATAAAAATAAATATTTATTGTGTAAGGGATTGTTACTATATTTCCACCCCTTAACAGAACTTAATAAAATTTGAAACTGGTTTATTTATCTGTGTGTTGTGTATATTGTAAGAAATATTTACAAAATTTCAGCTCTCTAGCTTTAAAGAAAGTATAAACATTTATATTTATTGTTTTTAGGGGTTTTATTACATTTTCACCCCTAGTAGCACGTAACAAAATGTAAAACTGGTTTACTTTTTATATGTATTGTGTAAGAAATAAATGTACACAATTTCAGCTTTCTAGCTTTAAGGAAAGTAAAAGAAACACTATTTATTGTTTAGGGGTTGTTTAAACCCTTAAATGGAAAATATTTTAAAATACTTTTTTTGTGCTCCTCTAACACCTAATGAACAACATGTGTACCAAATTTCACGTTCCTAGGCGGTATGGTGTTTGACATATGTACAAACAATATTTATTGTTTTAGGGGTTGTTTCAACCCTTAAAAGATAAATATTTTAAAATCCCTACTTAGTACGTTTTTAGCACCTATGAGCAGTGTGTGTATAAATTTCACGTTTCTAGGCGGTATTTAAATAATATTTATAATTTTAGGGGTTGTTACTACATTTTTACTTAGCAGAACGTGACAAAATGTAAAATTGGAATATTTTGTTATATGCATCTTGTAAGAAATAAATGTAAAAAATTCAGCCTTCTAGCTTTAACGAATGTAAAACAAACAATATTTATTGTTTTAGGGGTGTTTTAACCCTTAAAGGAAAAATATTTTAAAATTCTTTCTTAGTTCGTCTCTTAGCTCCTATGAGCAATATACGTACCAAATTTCACATTCCTAGGCGGTATTCTATTAATATTTATAGTTTTAGGGGTTGTTACTATATTTTCACCCTTTAGCAGAACGTGACAAAATGTAAAACAGGTTTACTTTTTATATGTATCGTGTAAGAAATAAATGTACAAAATTTTAGTTTTCTAGCTTTAAGGAAATTATAACAAACAATACTTTTTATGGGGTGTTTCAACCCTTAAATTTCAAATATTATAAAATTCTTTCTTAGTGCGCCTCTAGCTCATATGAGCAATATGCGTCCCAATTTTCACGTTCCTAGGGGGTAGGACTTTTGAGATATATAAAAAAAGTTTATTGTTTAGGGGTTGTTCCAACCCTTACAGGCCAATTATTTAAAAATTCTTTCTTAGTTCGTCTCTTAGCTCCTATGAGCAATATACGTACCAAATTTCACATTCCTAGGCGGTATTCAATTAATATTTATAATTTTAGGGGTTGTTACTATATTTTAACCCTTTAGCAGAATGTGATAAAATGTAAAACAGGTTTACTTTTTATATGTATCGTGTAAGAAATAAATGTACAAAATTTCAGCTTTCTAGCTTTAAAGAAAGTAAAACAAACACTATTTATTGTTTAGGGGTTGTTTCAACCCTTAAATGGAAAATATTTTAAAATCCTTTTTTTGTGCTCCTCTAACGCCTAATGAACAACATGTGTACCAAATTTCACGTTCCTAGGCGGTATGGTGTTTGACATATGTACAAACAATATTTATTGTTTTAGGGTTTGTTTCAACCCTTAAAAGATAAATATTTTAAAATCCCTTCTTAGTACGCTTTTAGCACCTATGAGCAGTGTGTGTATAAATTTTAAGTTCCTAGGCGGTATTTAAATAATATTTATAATTTTAGGGGTTGTTACTACATTTTTACTTAGCAGAACGTGACAAAATGTAAAATTGGAATATTTTTTATATGCATCTTGTAAGAAATAAATGTAAAAAAATTCAGCCTTCTAGTTTTAACGAAAGTATAACCAACAATATTTATTTTTTAGGGGTGTTTCAACCCTTAAAGGAAAAGTATTTTAAAATTCTTTCTTAGTTCGTCTCTTAGCTCCTATGAGCAAAATATACGTACCAAATTTCACATTCCTAGGCGGTATTCAATTAATATTTATAGTTTTAGGGGTTGTTACTATATTTTCACCCTTTAGCAGAACGTGACAAAATGTAAAACAGGTTTACTTTTTATATGTATCGTGTAAGAAATAAATGTACAAAATTTTAGTTTTCTAGCTTTAAGGAAATTATAACAAACAATACATTTTAGGGGTTGTTTCAACCCTTAAATTTCAAATATTATAAAATTCTTTCTTAGTGCGCCTCTAGCTCATATGAGCAATATGCGTCCCAAATTTCACGTTCCTAGGGGTAGGACTTTTGAGATATATAAAAAAAAGTTTATTTTTTAGGGGTTGTTTCAACCCTTACAGGCCAATTATTAAAATTTTTTTTCTTAGTTCGCCTCTTGCCCCTGTGGCAAATACATGTATCAAATTTCACATTCCTAGCAGGTAAGGTTTTTGAGATATTTAACAAACAACATTTATTGTGTTTAGGGGTTGTTTCAACCCTTACATGCCAAATATTTTAAAATCCATTCTTAGTGTGCCTCTAGTGCCTATGAGCAATATGTGTACCAAATTTAAAGTTCCTAGGTGGTATTTTTTTTGAGAAACTGTGTTCACGGTCAAAACTACCCCTAATCCCCCAAAAGTACCCCTAAATATATGAATATCAAAATTAAATTTCTTTAGTTTTCCTATTTACATCACAAAGTATACACATGCTAAATTTCATCTCTATAGTTTCATGGGAAGTGGGAAAATTAGTGATGACGAGTGAGTGAGGGCTTTGCCTTTTATATATATAGATAAGAAATAAATGTACAAAATTTTAGTTTTCTAGCTTTAAGGAAATTATAACAAACAATTCTTTTTAGGGGGTGTTTCAACCGTTAAATTTCAAATATTAAAAAAATTTTTCTTAGTGCGCCTCTAGCTCATATGAGCAATATGTGTCCCAAATTTCACGTTCCTAAGGAGTAGGACTTTTGAGATATATAAAATAAAATTTTATTGTTTTACGGGTTGTTTCAACCCTTACAGGCCAATTATTTAAAAATTCTTTCTTAGTTCTCCTCTTGCCCCTGTGGCAAACACATGTATTAAATTTCACATTCCTAGCAGGTAAGGTTTTTGAGATACATAACAAACAATATTTATTGTTTTTAGGGGTTGTTTCAACCCTTATATGCCAAATATTTTAAAATACATTCTTAGTGTGCCTCTAGTGCCTATGAGCAATATGTGTACCAAATTTAAAGTTCGTAGGTGGTATGGTTTTTGAGAAACTTTGTTCGGCCAAAACTACCCCTAAACCCCTAAAAGTACCCCTAACTATATGAACATCAAAATTAAATTTCTTTAGTTTTCCTGTTTACATCTCAAAGTATACACATGCTAAATTTCATCTCTATATTTTCATGGGAAGTGGGAGAATTAGTGATGATGAGTGAGTGAGGGCTTTGCCTTTTATATATATAGATGGCCAATAAGTGTACTAGGAAGTAGTGTTTGTGGCCTTTTTGAATCATATTATACTCGTATGAACATAGTATTGATGTCTTGACTTGATGTTTAGGCATGCATTCGTTTTTGATACCTTAAAAGTCAGTTTATTTCAAAGATTATTACTCGTTATAATTGACTATGTTTTGTACATATAATGTATTCTGCCATTTTCCCTTTTCTTTTTCTTGCGTAAGTGAATGGAAATAGGTTATTATATTTTTTTCTGATATTATTATAATAACTGATATGCGAGTATTGGGGTTGTGTGATTTTTTCTCTTATAGCCCTACATTGGTCCCATTTTGGGTTGAATGTTGATTTTGGGTATTTGTTGGAATAGCAATGTTGAACTGTGTAGTAGTTTCTTCTACATTTTTTGTACATTAATTTTTACTTTTGATTAACATTTGAGAAGGTTCAATTATTTTTTGTGTGAGTATTTTGGGTAGGTTTTTCTGTTTAAAATGGAGGCCACATTCTTCAACCATTTGTGTGTTTATCCATTTTACATTAGTTACAATTATTATATTTTCTGGAGAAACATTTGTTGGTTGAGTAATTATTTTTATTGCAAATTAAGCATATTATTTTGTCCTGCACTGTGTTTTCCGTTTTAAGGTTGATTCCCGTTTATGAATTTATGTAGTGTTTTTGAATGTCTGTTGTCAAATTGCCTGTTGGTGTTGTTATCATGGCGTTGTTTCATTTTGGTGAGGTTTTTAAAATCTTGTTGGTTTGTGGTCGCTTTGGTTTGTGGTCGCTTTGGTTTGTGGTCGCTTTGGTTTGTGGTCTCTTTGGTTTGTGGTCGCTTTATATTTAATCTTAACGTGAGTATAATTCCTGTAAGTTGCTCTAGTTTTTCTGACATGCTATTTATGGTTTCATAGTTTTTAGTAACCATGCCATTAGGGTTTTCCATATTCCTTAAATATCTTTGGGTTTGTTCAAATATTTGTAGTTCAGTTTATTCTTAAATTTTCCTCTAAGTGTCTGAGTGTTTTATTTTCCATTAATATAATGCGTCGAAAATGTATAATTTTAAACCCTGAATTACTGAATTACGTAAGAGATTACTTGTGCATCTTCTATTTTAGGGTCCATAATTCTGCAGAGGGCTTGAATTTCTAAGTAAACGTTTATTGATGTTTCTGACTAATTTTTAATTTAATTTTATAATACTATTTGTGTATGTACTGATTAATTGGTGTGAAAATATGTATTAATTCTTGTTTTGCTTTTCCCATGTTATTTCCCCCTCTTGATATTTTTGTATATAGCTTTCGTACCAATTTAAAGCTGATTGTTCCAGATAAGTAAGTAATAAATTTATTTGTGTTTTTTGTGTCCTACCGTTTGTTCACGACGATACTTCATATTAAAATATAAATGTGTTTATGTCATCAATGATTGAACCATGATATCGTGACCTTGTTTTGACAAGGTTCTAACTGACGTATTTGTCAAAACTGAGTTTTATATAGTATATTTAAGTACAAATCGAGCTTTATAAAATAATATGACTCTTATTGTTACAACTAAATAAACAAACGATATACTAATTTGACAAGGTTCTAAGTGCCATGAACTTTAATAATGTTTCAGTTTGACAAGTTTCTAATTACTGTTTGACCAGCTGTTATAGCTTTTAGTGCCCAACAGCTGTTTTTGTATTAAGTAATTATTGAAAGCAGCTGCTATTTTGCATTAGTTTGGCATTGTTATTGTGTTATAATGAGTTGTGCTGAAGGTTTAGGTTAACCTATAACGTTTTACAAGTTTAAGATGTTTTGTTATGTTAAAATTTTAACTACGTAATTGAAACACTATTCCCAATGGAGAAAATACTTTCTGATAACCAAATTTTTCATGCACTTTCTTTTTGAAAAGAGACATTTATTTTTGAATACTACTACTCGCTCTTTGACAGTGCGACCAAACAAAATTGTGTTCAGGACAATCATGAGGAATCCAGCGCTGAACAAAAAGAAGAAATTGAAAACTCAACAACAAAGACAGCTGAATCTCGTAGGATGTAGGCTATTATTTTCATTAGTTCCTTATTTTTAATGGAGGAAAACTTCAAATTTGTAAAACATTCTATTTGACAAATCTAGGCATATTACAAAAAAATATGTGTATACTGCACCCTCCCAAGACGAAGGTTTTAAGAACAAAGACCCCAACCGTGGATCAAAGAGGAATAAACAGCAATAGTCGTCAGAAACCGGAGGGTGATGCAGATTTTGCAAGAGAACACATAAAACCTTTCCCATCAGTAGAATCCCACTACTGCATGGCTAGTACTAGTAGACTGTGCCTAGGGAGTCATTTGAATATTGTAAAAATATATGACCTTTATACTGAATATTCTAAGATGGAAAATAAAATGCCGATAAAAAAATCAATGTACTACAGAATATTTGGAACTGAGTTTAACATTGGTTTCCATGTGCCAAAGAGTGACAGATGCGACATTTTTGAGGCGTGTAAGGTGGCGAAAAAACTGAAACCTTGAGTGACGATCAAAATGACGATTATGAGGTACATATTTGTGAAAGACCCAAATGAGGGAACACAGAAAATCTGAAAAAGAAAACAAAGATCTTCCAGTAATTTAATTTTGTTTACAAAACGTCATATTGACTCCCCATGCAGATAAGTAGCTTATTTTATTAGATAAATTTGAACGTATATAATTTACCTGAATACTTCTAACAAAAGAAGATTATTGTAGACGTAATTCCCACACATTAAAAATACAGTTTTACATTTTTTACAGAAAGTCCTAATATCACTTCAGTAAAAATGCAGTACTCTCTACTGGGCCTTAATGTGTGCAGGAAGTAGATCATGCACATACTGCTATCGAAAAAACAATAAACAAGAAAGACTTTTCTCGCCTTTGGGTCTTCTAACAATATTGAAAATAGTTGACCGTCACAATACATATCGGGTATTCAAATGACAGTTAAGAGCCATTTAATGCAGCATACATCAAGTTCCTGGAAACTAGAAGAAAGAAGCATCTCCTGGTTGTAGTTCTAGTCTTTTTGATATCAAACAAAAGCTACAGAAACATTGTGCTTAGTTCCCAGAGTCGAAGAAAAAAGACATTAAAGACTCCTTTATATGAATGCCGTTGCAAGATAGGGAGTACTAAATTGCACTTTTGCATTTGTAAATAGTATTATTTATGCATTGAAAAGATTTTTTTTTATTTACTCAATTGCAGTTACATTCTTACTATCGTAAGTGATATTTGTTTTTTAGAAAACTTTGGTTTGACAAAGTCCTAAGTGCAGTTAGAACTTAGTCACTCCAAAAGTCATTGTTTCAGAACGACAAGGTTCTAACTGCATTTTATAATTGTTTAAAAAAAATGGATACAATTTTCTGTTTTCAAAATAAACCATGCAAATTAAATGCTGTTGGAGGGTAAATCATTGTATAGCGAAATTGTAATGATTAAAGCATAAATAAACTTATAACCTAACAAAACTTTAACCATAGAACACTAGCGTGAGTAAATATTACCCGTTGTGCCACCATTTTGTGGGCTGTCCTTCTCCTACACAGTATTCTCCCCTTCCCTCCAAGGAGTGCTTCTCGCAGTCAGTCGGCCTCAAGGCAATGTAGTGAAAAGATATTTATCTCTTAAAAGTGCTCTTGCATATTTAATTTCTCACCCGCTGTGCGTTAGTTTTACGTGGCGCTAGTGGTAAAAGTAAACTTGTATGCGTAAAGTTTACGTGACAGTTGTGATACAAACCTTGTGATTAGACGTAGTTTTGACATGTCCCTAGTGATAAAAATGAACACATTGTTAATTTGATATAGTTGGACATTTTATATAAAAATGGATAGGCAAAACTATGTGAAAGATTGAGATATAGATGAATTGTTAGAGGAAGAAATAAGTGACGAAGATGTTGTAGAATACGCAGAGATATCTGAAGAAGAGTATGAAAGCGATGCTGATCCGGAATACTTACCGTATCCTAAGGAATGAAAACCCTTAAGGCAATACTGCAGTTGAAAGTGAAGATGATTTACTTGAAAACTCTATTATAGAAATAGAACGTGGAATAGAATATAAGCAAAAAAATAAGAAGTTGAATAAAAAGCTTCAAGGCAATGAAGCAACAAAAAGTAAGCAGAGTTAAAAAATTACCAATAAACGGGAGAAGCTCAATACAGGACAAGATTAACATTCAATTGAGGACCTCATTGTCGTGACAAATGTTAACACTCTTAGTGGAAAGGATGATTTTATTTGGAACACTAAAGCGGATCCTTCCACAAAGACGACCTCAGGAAAAAATATTATTCACATTACGCCTGGCCCCACAACTCATAATAATGCAGCGTTTACTCCTACTGAATGCTTCAAACTCTTCATAAACATACCTACTCTGAAGATATAAGTAGAAAAATATTGATTCACACTAATACAGAAATAGGCGTTAGGCGATCATTGTATAGCAATCAAAATGATGGATCCTTAAAGGATTCAGAGCTTGAAGAGCTAGACGCCTTTCTTGGAATACTAGTCTTGTCAGCTGTACTGAAGGGCAATCATTTGTCTACTAGAACAATTTTTAATTCAAATTTTTCTGGGGATAAATATAGAGCAACAATATCCAAAAGAAGATTTTCTTTTCTTCTCGAGTGCCTCAGGTTTGATGAAAAAACTACAAGATTTGAAAGGAAAAAGGACAACAAGCTTGCATCGATATCTCAAATCTGGGATATTTTAGTTGACAACTGCATAAAAAAACTACAAAGTGAACTCATACGTTACAATAGATGAACAGTTGGTTGGATTTAGGAGTAAATGCCCTTTTCGTATGTACATCCCGAGCAAGCCTAACCGATACGGAATACAAATTGTAATGATGTGCGATAACAGAGAGAAATATATGATGAACGCAATACCTTATTTAGGAAAAGGAACGGTCCCAAATAAAAAAAAACAGTCGCAGATTTCTTTGTTGAAAGTTTAATAGGAAAAACTATATCTGAAACAAACCGTAATGTTACGCTAGACAACTGGTTTACTAGTGTGCCTCTTGCTGAATTTCTACTCAAAGAATGTCACCTGACCACCATCAGGACTATAAAAAAAACAAGATAGAGCTTCCAGTAGAGTTTAACTATTCTAAGTATACATATCGCCAAGTAGGGAGCAGAATGTTTCTGTTCCATAGAGATATAACTGCTGTTTCCTATAAGGCCAAGAGAAACAGAGTTTATACTTTGATATCTACTATGCACGGAGATTCAGCAGTAAATGACGCCACAAAAAAAAAACAGAAATCATTATGCCCTGTAATGCCACAAAAGGGAGTGTGGACGCTTTTGACCAGATGTGTCAATCTACAAACTGTTGTAAAAAGACCAAGCGATGGCCTCTGTGTTTTTTTTAACATTGTTAACATTTCATTCATTAATGGTTACATAATTTACTTGCACAATTTATAGGCCTATAAGGTCAACAAAAATAATGCACAAAAGGCACTATCCAGAAATGAATTTATGGTTCATTTACACAACGAACTATGTAATGACTGGCAGAGAAGAAGGCTCCTGCAAACAAATATTACAAACGACCTGAAGAGAAGCATCAAGAATGCCTTGGAATACAGACTGTTCCACAGCAAGGCCAAAGGACATACTGTAACTTCTGCAACTGGAAAAAGAGAAGAATGACTACCACTTATTGTCCGTGTGGAAAACTAATCTGCGGGGAACATCCACTAAAGAATTGACGTGAATGTGGTTAAGCTACTTGTACATGCAGAGATAGTTTACAGTATTGGATATTTCACAGTTGTACTTTCCATTATGTTTACTCTATTAGTTTTTTATAACAAAAATTTTCACACTTTAAAAGTTAAACTTATGTAATACTGTATTTAGGTTTAGTTATAAGATTGTATTTTCATTGTGAAATTACTAAGGCTTATATTTTAATTTTACATTATTTAGAACAATCATACTCAAAGTTCATAGTTATATTTTCCATTATGTTTACTCTGTTATTTTTTTCTTTATAAACAAATTTTTACACAGTTAAGTTGAATTTATGTTTAGTTTTAAGACATTTTAATAGTAAAACATTTACGCTTGTATTTGTATTTTAAATTTAGAACAATCGTACTCAATGTTTCATAGTTGTACTTTACATTATGTTTATTCTATAACTTTTTATCACAAAAATGTTCACACTGTAAAAGTTGAATATATGTTTGTTTTAAAACCCTCTAACTGTCAGACGACTCGAATTGAGGGGTCTCAACGCCCTGGCGTAGTGAATTGTGTAGTCTGTGGCAACTCAACTTTTATTGAATATTTCACCCACTAAAAATCACCGAACCGCAATAAATAAAAAACCGTTGGAAAGGAAATGATCTAAACTTTAATTTTTGAATTTACAAGTTTTTTCTAAAACGTATATTTACATACGTAATCATCGTTGCAGTTTTTGAGTTTTCTAAAAGCCAATGTCGCGCGAATTTTAATGCGCTGAAACTACCTTTATTTCCCATTTCTATGTCTCTCCCTACAGACCGCCCGTTATTTTTTCTGAGTTTACCTGCATACTGAAGGATTCATCACACTTTTACCTATCTGAAACTGCCATCCAATAAAAAATTGGACAAATAGTTCTAAAGTTGTGGGGTGTTTTGTACTCCCTTGCAATTGGTCAGATTTCAACCAATAAAACAGCAAACTTTGCGTACGAGATATCTCTTATAATTCGAATTATTTCAATAGACTTTTTTATATTTATTTATAGACCAAAGTTCAATCTTTCGTTTGGTGTAGAGCAAACTATATTTGACTGGTTAGATGTTATTCAAACAGCAGTTGAAAGTTCATATTTGCACAGAATTCATACTACCGCTTGAGTTTGCAAAACAAGGCTGTTTCCATTGTTTTCAACAGTCATATTTTGAATTTCCTTTATCCGCGCGAGGTTTCATTTGTTTCATCTCACTTTTGTAATTCAATTGATTCTAAGTAAAACACTTTTATGATGAGATAATATACAAGTATACAGTTCAATTCTTTGATTTATTTTCTTCACTTTGTTATAATAATATTTCATTTTTGGGCAAAGCTTATATTAGTAAATTACGTTTCAACTAGGCAGTTTTGTTAGCAATCGTATATTTGGAGCATAAACACTAGTGTTTTCAAAATAAGAAATTTGAAATAGATATATGTTTTTATACAGTTCTATTTAGAACTAAATTACGAAACTTTTTTACGTTTATGAAAAATTACAAAAAATGTTTACTACTTGTTATGTAGGCCTAAAGTTAATCTTTTCCTTTCGTTACTGAACATTTTTTGTTCTTGAGCTAATAACTTTTACAATTTTACATCAATAATTTTTTTAATTACATATATGGATTTTTTAAACCGTTTTCTACATAAAAGGATCAGAACACTTTTGGATTGGTATACAATTACTATATATTTGGCTAATTTTTGAAAATATGCTTGCACACGCACCTAAATGACTTGGCGTTGCAAAACATTAACACTGACAGTTGTAGGGTTAAGACATTTTTATTAGTAAAAAATAAAGCCATGTATTTTTATTTTAAATTTAGAACAATCGTAATCAACATTTCATAGTTGTACTTTACATTATGTTTATTCTATAACGTTTTATCACAAAAATGTTCACACTGTAAAAGTTGAATTTATGTTTAG